>JANBPU010000002.1:316356-510305 GCA_027575805.1 Mycoemilia scoparia | reverse complement strand
GGAAGCATCTTTTTTGATACTTTTATAGGCCAAAAAGAGGTGGGGCCGATATAGGTATAAAAAAGAAAAGTGGAGAAGAGATGCCCGGTTAGCTCAGTTAGGTAGAGCATTGGACTTTTAAGGGTAATTCCCGTAAGAAATCCAAGGGTCGCGAGTTCGAGCCTCGCATTGGGCGCTACACTTTTGTTCCGTTCCAAACCAGTAACTTAACTTCTTTTTTTTAAAGGTTTAACTTTAAGTATCATCTAATGTAAATCATTTACTTCTACCTCATATATTACTCATACGCTTTTTTTACAGCAACATTCTTCCATTTAAAATAACAATATCATCGCTTAAATGCTTCCTTTTTGGGATTGTTAACATTCATAATCTCTATAAGGTCTTTACTTCTTTTTTGAAAGTGTAAACATATGGCATGTTTTCCATTAATAGGGAACAATCATAGTCCCGCATACATTCCTAAAAGTTTGGCACATTAGCCATACATTTTGGAGGCATTGGAGATATTATTCCAGTACACTTCTAGAGAAGACTCTAGCATATATCAGTTGGTAATCAAATCACATAATATGGCAGGATCTCCATCAATAGTATACAAAATTGTTCCCTCATTCCTCCAGAACATTTGGCCCATAAGCCACACAGTTTAGGCTTGTGTTGGAGACATTGTTCTGGCACACTTTGAGGAGATTCTGTTATATCGCTAAGGCACATGTTTGAAACAAGGTATGATTCAGTTGAGAAATGAAATATGTGGTGTATCTTTGCTTTTATTCATTATTTGCAGACTTGTTTCTTACTTCTACTTGTTTCATAATGCCGATGACTATCTAGATAATGACCTTTAACCCTTCAAAAGATACACACGATGCAAAACACACACACACAAATGACAAAGACGGAAAAGTCACTGCTTTTGAAGAGGCGTATCTGGATGATATCAGTGCCAAAGACATGCCAGAGCCACTGGGCTTTGTGGACAAATCTAAAGCCGAACAAGCGAATCTGTTGAGAATCTCATTGGAAGGGAATGGGAACTCAAATAATTGGAAAGAGGAAATGACAATGCCGACTGGGAATCGTCAAGGAGCAGTAAGCAAAAGCCATGACCATGTTATCCTAGCACAAAGAAGAGCAAGCATGAATGGTAGTGGCAGTGATCATCCATTTGGACAGATATCACACAGGCACGAAAGAGGACTGTCATTTGACCAAGCAAACCGGCGGACTCGAACCTCCCAAGTTTCAGATAATAATGATGGCCTCGATAGCAATGACATTAGCATGGATGAGACGTTGTTTCCAGATCAGACAAGAATTAATAGTATGGAAATTGATGACAGCCAAGTTAGAGGAAATATGCATCAGCAATGCTATTCGAGAGGCCAGACTACAATACTGAGTCTGGTTGTTCAGGTGATGCCAGTTATTACCATATCCGTATGCGGATTGCTAGTGACGGGATACATAATGGACCTTGTCACAGTAAGCGATTATTCTTGGTGTATAATATTCCAATGATACTGCTGCTTTTGGAAACATATGGAATCAGGGTATGTTCAGCATTACTAAACCATCGCTTTATTTATAGAATCTCGAGACATTTGAAAAAATTCCGGCCATGCTTGTGTTAATTCCCGTTTTGCTGAATATCAAAGGAAATATTGAAGCCAACATGTCTACGCGACTTTCAACGCTGGTAAGCTCCCTAGATGCACTTTGAATTATGTTTGACATGGAATTAGCTATCCAAAGTAATGATCCGATAATATATACACCGTGAACCCTCTTCAATTTAGGCTAATATGGGGGTGCTTGATAGCCCTAGTCAAAGAAAGGATATTATTTTTGCAAATCTTGGCCTGCTATTATTACAAGCCCTACTGACAAGCTTTGCCGTAACAACAACTTCAGGACTTATCTCACTAATTCCACTATCTAAGGAAGCTGACGGTGCAGGCGATTCAGCAACCATTTTACCTTGGTTTTCAGGGTTTACAATCACGGTTGCTAGTGGTGTTAGTTCTGCACTACTAGGAAGTACACTCATCGGATCTCTGGTTTGCGCGATTGTCACCCTAAGCAGCAGATTCGGAATAAACCCAGACAATGTGTCAAACCCCATAGCTTCGGGATTTGGAGACATGGTCACGCTCTTCTTTCTTGCTGGAAGCAGTCTCTTATGGTTAAGATATTTTGGTAAGTGGTCAAATCACAATGGCTCCTTAGCACATTTCTATAGAAGCATCAAACAAAGACGCATTGGTAGGAGCAAAAACTAAATAGCTGGCTTTGTTTATACCGACTGTTTTCTCTAAGGCCCTGTACTGCACTGGGTGGTGATTAGTGCGTTGGCATTCGTTTGTGGCCTACTCGTTTACAATGTCAAAAGGAATGAGCATGTAAAAGATATAGTGACCCAGGGCTGGCTACCATTACTATATGCCGCACTGACTTCAAGCATTGCTGGATTGTTGATGGAGAGATACGTGGAGGATCTGGTTGGAATGGCCAGTTTGCTTCCTGTATTTAATGGTAAGAGCGGCTGCGAAATAACCATATTCCTTATTATCATCTAACCGTGCCAATCCTCAAAAATATTGAATATATGGGTCTGTTTCCTCTAATTACAGGTATTGGTGGCAATATCGCATCAGTGTTTGCATCAAGGCTTTCCACAAGCCTTCACAGAGGCGATTCCAATGATAAGGAAGAAAAGCGTACATTGTGGACACTTCTTGGGCTTGGCATTCCTATTCAGCTCATGTTTCTTGGGACAGTCAAACTCATGGGGTTTGCCCATGGAGCCATAACCCCGGTATTCGTTTTGGTTTATATAATAGCCAGTAGCATTCAGGTTTTCTCGCTTTTGTGCTTGGCAAAGCTGGGAACAAAAAGGCTTTGGGCGATGAGCTACGACCCAGACAACTACATTAACCCTATAATAACTGGAACTGGTGATATGCTAGGAACCGTGCTACTAGTATCAGTATTCTTGATAGTATAATCTAACATTGCACATCCACACAAACATGCATTTGTAGCATTTAAGGTCGATTAAAAACGTGTATCATGGACTTTTTGTGGGAACTATTTAGATGAGATTTACATGCTATTGATTTGATAAAAATAATAATGATAATAGACTAGAGTACTACTTAAAATAATATGGTAAAAATTCTGGAAGGAAAAGTTCAGGGGCCCAAGGGGGTGGTAATGTGTATATATATGGCGGGTAGGTAGAATATATGATATAGACATGACATAGAAAATACATGCGGTCAAAAACCAGTATATATGCTATATATCAAATTAGGTTTTTTCAACAAACTCCTCAAGCATCTTTTGGCATTCTGAGAGAAGCTCTTCATTTTCACGTAGTTCTCTTGTCAGCTTTTGATTTTCTGCAATTATATCATCCATGTCATCTCGTGGGACATGCGTTTCCAGCATTTCTTCCACTTTGGACTTTACCTCCCTCAACTCTTGTTCCTTGTCTTCGAGCTTGCGTTTTAGATCCTTCTTTGAACTCTCTTCGTCCAAAAGTTGAGATTTGAGTGACTGAATTTGCGCATCTTTATCTTTAATGATGTTTTCTAGCTCAGCGTTCTTCTTTAGCATAGCTCCGGGTGTAGCGGCTTCATTTTTGCCTGTCTGTGTCTCAGTGGAGTTTCGATCCCCATGCGCTGACGACTGTTTGCTGTGGTGTGTTGTTTCGACTTCAACACGCTCCAAAAGCTGATCCAACTTTCTATCCGGGGATATAAATCTTACGTCCTCAAAGGTTGTGTTCTCTGTTCCTTCTAATAGCTTTTTTATAGAAGAATCTTTATGTGCTTTATCCTATATATGTATATGTATATATATATATGGAAGAGAATAATTTGTTAGCTTGATTAAATGTGAACTGGAAAAACGGATATTCAAAGTAAACAATTTATGATCACTATACCTTTACGGATGATAATGTCTGCTGGCTTAATATGTTTGTGTTTTTTTGCTGCAATACTGAACGACCATGGCGCGACTTCTATAAGTCATTCGGTTGGAATAAATAAAAGCAGGGTTAAATATCCAATTTTTGCTCATTTGATAGCAATTCATAGGTAGCAGTTCATAAAAACACAATAAAATGAAAATAAATTACCTTATTGTGTAGAGCACTAATCTTTGTGTCAGTGGATTTCTTGAGTACTTTTGCTTCTATCTCATAGTTGCTGTCCGCCTGCCGGGAGGATATGTCTGCAGAGAGTGACATTTATAGTGTATAAGGGTATCGGCTGGAAAATCTTCCTCTAATAAATATTAAAATGTAGGCTAGAAGAAAATAAAAACAAGAAGGCACCAAACAACCCAAATAGGCTTTGTTGAGTTTTACTGGTCCGTGTTGTTTACGCGAACCTGTTTTCTCTTAAAACAAACTAAGCAATTTAATCTAATCACTATCTTAATTCCATCAAACAAGGCAAATAGTCATTTGATCCCTTGTGATACATTTGAGTGGATGTGACGTCTAAGGAACCTGACCCCTGAACCTTGTCTCCGTATCAATCTTAACTCACTATATACACTACTTTATCTTATAATGTCGAGTATACTTAGAAACGTGTATAAATCTCAATCACTCGTCTCTGCCAGCTACACAAAGCATGCCAATCAAGGTCTTGCGTCCGCTAAGCAATTTATGGTAATATATGTCTCATGGTTTTGCTCGCTACAATGCTACTGCGTATCATCCAACATTTATGACATAATTGTATACCCTAACATACATTCATTTTGCTCTTAGAGGCATCATTCAAGCTTTTCTAGTGACAAGTTTGTAAAGATCGTCGAAGTTGGTCCTCGAGATGGCTTGCAAAACGAGAAAACTATAATTCCGCTTGAGGTTAAAGTTGAATTGATCAATAAGCTTAGCTCGACCGGTCTTTTGGCAATTGAAGCTGGTTCATTTGTCTCGCCTAGATTAGTACCTCAGGTTAGAAAGCATAAGCATCAATTAATACATTTACCTGCATTTTTCTGCTTAATGCCTTTTTTAAAATTCCATGATCTTGTTACTAAACTACATCGATGTGTCATAAATAGATGGCTGATTCCGAGAATGTCCTCAAATCTATTAATAAAAACCCCAAGGTATCATACCCAGTACTTGTCCCAAATAGAAAATATTTTGATCGGGCTGTCGAAGCTGGGGCTAAAGAAATCGCCATTTTCGGATCAGCATCAGAAGCCTTTTCACAGAAGAATATTAACTGCTCTATATCCGAAAGCCTTAAAAGATTTGAAGAAGTTGCCAGGCTTGCGCAAGAAATGAACATACCAATGCGTGGATATGTGTCTTGTGTTGTCGGGTGTCCATATGAAGGGAAAGTTGATCCTAAAGTAGCACAATATGTATCCAAAGTACTAGTAGACATGGGCTGCTACGAGATATCACTGGGTGATACAATAGGTGTTGGAACCCCGAGTAAGTCCACAGCCTTCAAGGAACTGCTGGCAGTATAATCACTCTCTAATGGTGCAAGTACTTATAACCATGCATTGTCTAAATATTGTTATCGATCCTTATATAATTGTTGTAGAAAGTATCACGGAAATGGTGAATATTGTTCTTAAGGCATTACCAATAGAGAAACTTGCAATGCATTGTCATGATACATATGGACAAGCAATAGCAAATATACGTGCCTCCCTAGACTGTGGAATCCGAGTTTTTGATTCGTCTATTTCTGGGCTGGGTGGCTGTCCGTTTGCCAAGGGCGCTACAGGAAATGTTGCGACAGAAGATGTATTGTACCTTCTATCCCGAGAAGGGTACACAACTGATGTTGATATAATGGATACTTGCCGAATTGGAGAATGGATCTCTGGAAAGCTTGGGAGACAAAACCACTCACGTGCTGGGAAAGCACTTTTGGCGAAGATAAAAAGCTCAGGTGCACCTTCATGGCCTTTAGACAAAGGCGCAATATAGCTTTGCATCCTTGGTACTTAAGTTCGATTCACCTGCCTTTTATTGTATAGAGAATATCGGTGCTTTTTGTGTCCTTCTAAAACATTCACATATAACCATATAAATTTGCGTTGCCACAGCAACAGATGCCCCCATGACAAGCGACTGAATCAAATGACTGAACACCTGCAAGAATTCTCATTGTTATACAATGACGTGAACTATGACTCCCTCAGGGTAATACTACCCAGGTGCACGTCAAGATCAGTGTTCACAAAATAATTAGAAGCGAGGGTAATCTCTATTGTGCTATATCACCTCCAAATGCCCAATGGCCCAGTTACCCAACATGCTCAGAAGCAATAGTTATAATATCCATTATATTCGGAATAAGCCTTATAAAGTGATTTACATACACACATATGGATTCAGCTCGCTATAGTAGAAGCGTTTCAGCCAGGATTTTCCCAATTTCAATTTCAACAATAATCTCAAGTAAACACAAAAATAAAAGTCCAGCCATCAAAAAGCCTGTCTAGGTTGAAAAAGAAAGGATATATTAAAGAGAACAAATCACAGAAACAACAAAATACAGCTTTAAAGCCTTATAGCTAGACGAGAAAATTAAAAGAATCTACTAAAGTACATATAGGGCCTAGTATGAAGAAGGGGTTTAGAATTAGCTATTGGTACACGGCAATTCTAGATTTAAACGGAGTATTAGTTCGATATGAAAGACGATCAGCATTTGTATACTGTGCAGAGCCAGTGAAACATTGCACGCTTATGTAGTTCTGGAGATCCAACTGGCCTGGCCATGACCTGAGTCGACATCAGTGATACAAGTATTAGAAGAAATATCAGGAAGTAGATGAAGCGCTGCCCGAAAAGATTAGAGCTATTCATGGTGTCAGATTTAGCGAAAAGCGAGATCTTGAATTATTGATGTGGTTAAATTTGTTGAAATAGATGGAATGTCTTGGCTTTCTAGAGTTGCAAGAAGTGCTGAAGTTGGTAAAGAAATATCGTAATTACCGAATGTGGCTTGCAGAGAACGTATTGGAGTATTTATACCTAAAGACCTTTATCAGTTTGGTTCATTTGTGTTTACTTTGTGGCGGGCAGTTGTATAAAAACAAACATCCTCATCCCGAACTTCACTTGGATCAAATGGTGGTTCTTATAATTGAAACGGTAAAAATGTGACAAGGGACTGCGATAAAAACGGGAAAAATCAGGTACTTTACATCCCTTTATACTTTATTCTGATCATATGAAGAACTTCGGGGTTGAAAGATCGATCCCAACCATAAAGGCCTGGAAGGCTTTTAGAACTCAAGACTTTTTACAAAATTGTAAAGCTGATAACTTGCAGTTAAGACATACATAAGTAGTCATATGATCCTTAGGATGCTGATGAAGCTCTGCAAATATATGCTCTGCATTCTTGCAGCCTTTGTTTACCTTAATTCTGTAAAGTAAAATAGTTCATAACAGCATACAATACCAGGTGATAAACAGTCTTAAATTTTTCATTGGTGATGCTTTTTATTCTACAACATTGGTAATACATAGTACAAAAAACCAACAATTGTACTTTATAGCGCTGATTTTTTACTTGACTTTATTATTGCTCATGAATTGAGTAATGACATTATGTAATGTGATATGTTGAGTAACGTCCTTCCAATAAGCACCTAGTAGCATCCAACAGGTACAATTTTTTGGCGGAGTTCAAAACACACAATAGATTTCGGAACAATCCTTGCCACCATTTAAACTAAGGTCAGTAGGTATGACTCTGATGATGTAAAAATCATCACGGGCTTTAAAAAGAATAAAAGAATATAATGTAAACAGGTTTGACAAATTGTGATGATAGCTGTAAAATGACTCAGTCGCTTTTTTAAAATAAAAAAATATATACCTTGGATCCTGTTCCTGGGATCGCTTGTGAAAAAGGCAATCGTTTATGTTAGTAATATAATTTTACAGAAACAGTAATAACAGTAATAGCGATATGATGATAATAATATAATTGGGATAGTCCTCCAATTCATCCAATACAGCGAGAATTTTTGCGATCTTTACATGATAAAGTCATGTGCATTTGTTGCTGCAAATTTCAAATTATAAAAATATTTTGTATTGTTTTGGTTGTTGAATCCGTTGGTACTAGTGACAGATCTAAGTAGTGAACAGAGTCGCATTTGAAATTTCGTCAAGTCAAGAGATGCTGTCATTGCTTTTCTTAACCCATAACGAATCTTTAAGTGTAATTTACAAATCTGCTGATGACTTTTTGATAGTTGAGGTAGTGTGACGCCATACGATTTCTTTAAAAAAGGCCCATAAATTTGAGCGAATGCTCTTTATAACTAAGTCTGCTTTAACTCCTTACACTTGGAGACGTATATTGTACCGAACAGTCCTAAAAGCATCGTACTCGAAGGTTAGAGAGATGTCTGCTACTGATTCACAAGTGCTTGTAGAAAACTATAAGAGTATTATTTCTGTCATCGAATCAAAGAAGCAATCCCAAGATGTTTGTATCATCCAGCTTGCCATTATATTATATTATGTTATATGGTTTTTTATTTGCTAACTCGATTTATCTTATGGATTTGTAGGCACGTCTAGTTGCAGTGAGCAAGTACAAGCCTGCATCAGACATTGGGACGCTATACAAATCTGGGCAGCTTCATTTTGGTGAAAACTATGTAAGTAAAAAGTGAGGTCTATATGTCCCAAACTTAAAGCATTATATTCTGGCATTTCTTATATATGAACTTTTATATTCTTGGATTTAGGTGCAAGAGCTAGTTTCGAAAGCTGAAGTGGTATGTGAATATAGCGACAAACTCGCAATGATATTACATTAAACTAACTTATATATTCATATAATAGCTTCCTAAAGAAATAAAGTGGCATTTCATTGGAGGCCTACAAACTAACAAATGCAAGGCTTTAGCAGGTAGGCTTATTGCATACTATATCTACACATTTGGTTTTGTCCACAATAGCCATGATAAAAGATAATCATGGCCACAAATTTATTGTAGCTATTCCAAACTTGTGGGCAGTTGAGACCATTGGCTCGGAAAAGCATGCGCTAAAGATGAATCAGGCATGCGAAGCGGCCGGAAGGAAAGAACCTTTGAATGTTTTCGTCCAGGTGAACACTAGCAACGAAGAAAGTAAGTTTGCAGCTCCAACATAGATTATTTATTATAAAGCCTTGATTGAGAAATTGTGTTTATTCCATTTGCTTTTGTATCCAATGCTTCGTGTATATCCTAGACAAAAGTGGTGAAAGCTCGGAAAAGGCCATTGATCTTGCATCCTTTATTGAAAAGAATTGCTCTCATTTGCACCTTCTTGGTCTAATGACAATTGGCTCTGTCGAAAACTCCAATAAAGAGCCAAACCCTGACTTTCTGGTAAGAATCAAATTCAGTACTAGTTGTGCTATTTCAATTGGGATCGCTGCGAATATTCCAGTATGATAGCCATGTTGGACTAACGTTAAATAATATCGATGCTTATAGCTAATGAAAAATCTTCAAGAAAGACTCCAGAAGCTCATTGGAAGGCCAGTTGAGCTTAGCATGGGTATGTCTCACGACTTTGAACATGCACTATGCCTTGGCTCTACAAATGTAAGAGTTGGTAGCAGCATCTTTGGACAGCGTGCTCCAAAGGCTTAGTTGTCTATTTTCACACCATAAAATGACTAGCAATGATTTTTGGCTAGTAAATATTATCATGACTAGAAATCAAAAAGTATTAAACAAAAATGAGTATTCCAAAAAACAATTATTAAAAAATAAACAAGGGCATTGATGACTGTTTTGTTATATGCACTTTGACGAGCCCTTTGTAATTGCTAGTGTAGCAAATACTATACAATTTTGAAAAAAATTGGCAAATGCAATTATGTGTGGATATTGGTTATGTTGGTGAATGGTGGCGTGGTATGGGCAGGATTATATGACTAGAAACAATATTCTGCTATATAGGCTTTAGGGATCCCCAGCCATAATACACCAGCTATCTGATTGCTTTTTTATGGGGACAGAGCGCTGGGACCCTCACATGGCTATTTCATGGCTGATCAGTAGTGAAATTCGACCATATATACCTTTATGCTTTCAGCGAAGCCAATAAATCCGTGCAAACAATCCATTTGAGAAAACTATGTGGGCTCTTGATAGCAAATATTTATAAAAATCCTCATATTTCAAGCAAACAGTGGCTCTACATTCCAACTAAAATTGACATTCATAGCTTGCGAGGACAGCTGGGCATCGGGTTCGTTATAAACAATGTCAGGCCAATTATACATTCGATTTTGAACGCTTAGTGGTGGAAAGCTTGAGGATCAAACCCCAATCGATTCCTAACAGCCACCAGGAATCAGCACCCTATCAACCTTTTGAATAGCCCATTGGAGTATTTTCAGAAACCATCAGCAAGGTCCCACAATCTTTGTGCTGATTTGAATTACCAAAATTTTCAATGAATACTAACCAATCGCTGTTAGCTGTGTTATCAAAGCACAAGCCATTTCACCGCACTGTAGGCTAGGCTACAGCCAAACCAAGAGCCAAGGCGGGGATGACAGGTGGAGCCTGTTTGGACCCATTTAACCCACTCAACATCCAGTTATACCCAATGTTCTCTTTTTAACTTTGGTTCAACACTAAACATCGCTTCACTGCCACTTAACACCTCCAAGGACCTATACACAACATCTCAACAATGTGTGGTGTTTCTGCTCTGATCCTAGCCGATACCAAACAGCCAGCAGTGGCAGAGATACAAGAGAGTCTTGGTCTCCTTCAGCACCGTGGTCAGGTAAGCAAAAGCTATGCTTTTCTGTTTGTTGAATGTTATTATCGCTCTTGGCGGATGAAGTATCAATAGCCATGCCCATGGGTGTTACTACTCTTTTGATTTCTATCTCTTGTTTTCGCTTTCAGTCACCACATTCACTAACAAGCAAATACATTCGAAATTGCCTATAAATTAGGATGCGGCTGGCATTGTTACCTGCGGGCCTAAGGGCCGCCTATATCAGTGCAAAGGAAATGGCATGGTGCGTGATGTATTTACTCCTCCTCGCCTCCTTGGCTTGATTGGATGTATGGGCGTTGGCCATGGTGAGTAGATCCCTATTAAACAATCTCTCTCACCCTCTACGTGTGTACAAACTGCCATTTGCGTAGATCCCTATACTAACCCCTAATCTCGACACGACTAACCCGATTATGCATTTGTAAAAACTTTTGAGAACAGTTCGTTATCCAACTGCAGGAACTCCAGCAAATTCCGAGGCACAGCCATTTTACGTCAACAGTCCATACGGCATTGTGATGGGCCATGTAAGTTCATCAACTGATCATGAAAATATGCATTTCCATTATACTCCCCTTGCCCACAAAATGCATCGAATCTAAATTTTGTCTTTTGGATGTTAGAATGGTAACCTCACCAACACTGCTGAGCTCAAGCGCTTCTTGGATCATGATGCTCACCGCCATATCAACACTGATTCTGATAGTGAGCTTCTATTAAACATATTTGCTTATCACCTTCAGAAGACTGACAAGTTCAGGTAACCACGCTCTCTCTTGTTGCAACACCTTGCTCGAAAAATTTGGCATAAAAACTAACCCTTCTATCTGTATACATTAGAATTTCTGAAGAAGATATATTCAGAGCCATCACCAATCTATATGAGCAATGCCATGGTGCATACGCCTGTGCTGGTATGATTGCTGGGTTTGGAATCATGGGATTCCGCGATCCATTCGGTATTCGCCCGCTGGTATTTGGACGCAGAAAGTCCTCTAGTGGAGATGGGTACGATTACATGTTTGCCTCCGAAAGTATCGTGCTTGATTCTCTCGACTTTACTGATATTAGAGATGTCAATCCCGGTGAAGCAATAATAGTTTCTAAGCATGCAGTCACAACTCGCCAGCTGGTCCCAAACCCCACTCTTTCCCCATGCATCTTCGAGTATGTATACTTTGCCAGACCAGACTCTATCATTGATGGCGTTTCCGTCTACAATGCCCGCTTGGAGATGGGAATCAAGCTGGCCAACAAAATTCGCCGCACCTTGGGTGATAAATCGGATATCGATGTAGTCATCCCTGTTCCAGATACAAGCAGAGCCGCTGCTCTCCAGTTATCACAGGAGCTGGGTCTCATGTATCGCGAGGGCTTTAACAAAAACAGATATGTTGGCCGCACATTCATCATGCCAGGTCAAGAGATGCGCCGCAAGAATGTTAAGCGCAAGCTCAACGCTATGACTGCTGAGTTTAAAGACAAAAACGTGCTTATTGTTGATGACTCTATTGTCCGTGGTACCACCTCAGAGCAAATTGTTCAGATGGCCCGCGATGCTGGCGCAAAGAAGGTTTACTTTGCATCTGCTGCCCCTGCCATCCGCTACCCCAACGTCTATGGAATTGATATGCCTTGTACTGCTGAACTTGTTGCCTTTGATCGCAATGAGACTGAGATCTCCAGTGCCATTGGCGCTGACCTAGTAATTTTCCAGGACAAAGAAGACCTAATCGACTCATGCCGCAAGTATAATCCAGACATTACCCAGTTCGACACATCGGTGTTTGATGGTAGATACGTTACCAGCGATGTGACAAAGGAATACCTGGATGAGCTCGAGGCAGCTCGCTCTGATGGTGCAAAGAACAAGCACAACCCCCGTGCTGAAGAAGTAATTGGTCTCCACAACATACTTCAGGCATAGCCCGCTTCTATCCACACTTAGACACTGTAGATTCATATGCTCGTATTTAATAGTCAGCATTGCCAAATGCACTTGTAGTACAAATAAACTATTTTTGGTTATTATTGTTATTGTTAATTGATTTGTGGTGGCTAATAAATGCAGTATATGGAAAGCTTGAACTCTAATCTTCATCTCCATCATTATTGTGAGACGCTTTAGCTTTTTGGTTTTCGAGAGTCATAACTGCCTCAGAAAGGCCATCACTTGAGTCCTTGCTTTGACCCTTTATGCGCTGTCCTATTAAATTATACACAGCATATAAAAAGAATATCAAGTGTCTGGTAAAGATTCTTCTAAATAAATATGACCAATAAATTCCTAAACTTACGAATAATCTCAGCAATTGCTGCCTGGGTTTTTGATTCCAGCTTCTCTAGCCTTTTTTCCAAATCTCTCTTCAAATCCATGTTTGGTTTCTTGAGAGCTATTTGCGCAATATCCTAATGAAATCGGTTTACCAAATATTATAATGCATGTCTATAACATTGAGTTTAGTTGGCAACATATGATGCAGCTTTACTTACCACATTCTCCTGATTTACTTTCTCTTCAACCTCTTCAAGGACCTTTTCGAATACACCTGACATCTGCTTCTCAACAGTCTCTTTTATTTCACTTTGAGGCCCTTTTGGTATCACTTGGTCAAGATCATCGCTTAGCCTTTCACTTGGCTTGTAGTTTCTAAACTTGATCTGCCTATAATTGACAGTAAGCATTATATTCTGGTTACATAAGTGCCCTAGCTTTTCTTGATAATATCAAAGTGACAAAAACTAGCTATATTTGGCCCTTACGTTTTTTTATCACCCTGTGAAGTTCCTGTGTCTTGCATTGAATCTTTTGGTTTGTTTCCAGCTTTTCTGATTGCCTGCAGTCTTTCCTTGCGTTTCCGTGCCTCATCCTCCATTATGAATTTGTATATTATCTAGTGACCTTTATAAACCAATACACGCTCTACCCATTTTCAAGTGTTTGAAAAAAGCATACATTCCTACTAACCACTTGCTATGTGCTATAACATGGTTATGGGAAAGCAGTGTCGACATTAGCCAGCCCGCGTAATACACATCTTGCTTACCACCTACTTTGTAGCAAAATATTTATAATTCATTTATAAAATCACCACCACTTCTCCATATACATTTTATGTGACCTCAAAACATGGTAGCCACATGCTATACACCATTGCACAGTCTATCAGGAGAGCAAGACTGCCATTATTGTATGTTAACTGTGTGTGAGATACCTGGCTATGGCTATCGATTGCTTTGATCTAAGCCTTTAAGGCACATTTATCAAAGCTGTCCAGCGTGTGGCTAGAGAGTAGGTCTTCTAAAATATGGGCTCTGGTCTAAAGGCACAAAGAAAGTGATTCTGCAATAATGGAACCAGTGCGCTTGGGTCCAAACTGACCCTTTTTTACCCGGCTTATCTTCCTTGTGGTAACTCTGAGCGTAAAAAATACTTGAACAGCCCAAAAGGCCATTTGGCCATTTCATCAAGCCCTGATTGCAGGATTTTGTGATTACCACAAAAAATAGTGAGATTTTTATTTTTGCTGTAGGTTTCCCCAAAACTATTTAACTGCCAAACTCTACCACTGCCTCCTGAGCCCCATCTTGCTCTTAGTCTACTTTTATCGCATAAATACTTTTTGTGTTTATTTCTTGTGCTTTTATACAACTTACTTTGCACTTACGCTCCAAACAATATTTTATTTTCGCACCGGTTAATGTCGGTGATTTTCAACACGGCTTTTGACTTAATTGAATCTTATCCTCGCATTCCTAGTTATCGAGGAAATCCAGCACAACAATTTCGAAACAACATAAGAAGCTTCTCTAGGTCTTTACTTTCTTAGAACCTCAGCACCGCATTTAAACATATTTATTCTTGATTTGAATGCATTCGATTGAAAATGGCTACCATAAATGTTCGCCGCGATGTGGAAGATATGTTCTACCGTTATAAAATGCCCAAGCTAGAGGCAAAAATCGAAGGAAAGGGAAACGGTATCAAGACTGTCATACCCAACATGGTTAACGTTGCTCGCGCCCTGACTAGGCCACCTTCTTATACCACCAAGTACTTTGGTATTGAGCTAGGCGCCCAAGTATCTTGCGATGACAAGAACAACCGTTATATCGTCAACGGTGCCCACGATGCCTCAAAACTTCAGGACCTGCTCGACGGTTTTATTGACAAGTTCGTCTTGTGTGGCTCATGCAAGAACCCTGAAACAAGGCTTGTTGTTTCGAAGCGCGACATCCAACGCAAATGTGGTGCTTGTGGTAAGCGTACCCAAGTAATTCCTACTCACCGCCTTACTACCTTCATTCAGAAGAACCCACCCCTAAAGGATGATAATGGCGGTCAGCATGCCACTGCTGATACCCCAGGAAGCGCCAACGGCGTATCTAGCAATGGATCCCCTGAGGATAGCAACCAGGATCCCATCGACGTGCAGCTGTCCACCATCACTGCTGGTATCACCTTGAACGACTACAGCAAGGAGGCTGAAGAGAAGTGGATTGCCAAGCTTGACATGTCCGCTGAGGCCATTGCACTTCGCCAAAAGCAACTTGCAGGCGGCCTAGTTGAATCCGGAGAAGTTGGGGATCTTGATGAGAACACTGTGCTTGGCAACTATATCGTTGATGAGAAACCCGAGGATGATGAGATATATGCCAAGGCCAAAGAGCTCGGAATCCACAAGAAATATCGTGCCTTGCGTGCAGTTATTTTGGCACTCTTCTCCGAAGCCCCCGTCCAGCAACTCATCGATGGTATCAAAAAGCACGCTGATCTACTTCTCAAGTTTGGGCCCGAGTCCAAGCATCAGAAGGCAGCCATCGATAGTTTTGTTATTATCATTTCTGAGCACATGGACACCCATTTGAAGAAGACTGGCCTCATATTCAAGGCTCTCTATGATGAAGAGATTGTCGAAGAGGAGACATTCCATCAATGGAACAAGAAGCCCTCAAAGAAGCATGTTGATGCCGAGCTTGTCCTCAAAATCCATTCCCAGGCCCAACCATTCTTCAAGTGGCTTGAGGAAGCCGATGAAGAAAGCGAGACTGATGACGATGAGGATAGTGGCAGCGAGTAAATCTTTTTGGTAGCATTGCCATCTCCGTCACCTTACTATCTGATTTTCAGAACACCTTATAACTCCATTTTGACTTTTTTGTATTCTTTTTAACTGCTTTGCTGCTCCAGTATTAAAGATCACATACATACATTTTGCTACAAATAAAGTTGTCAAATTATCAAAATAATGTGCCAATTTATCTACTTGTCATGATTTGCATAACCAGATAATAAGTTGATAAATACGTATTGAATAAGCTTTTACGCTTGATTTCTGGTTGCGAGGATGATAACTCATCACGGAAAATCAAAAACTGCAGCACAAATATAAAGCAGACCAAACAGCATAAACAAAGAAACTAATTCACTAAAAAGTTCTTTAATCCAGCTAACTCTAACCAACATGCTGTAAGACCAAAATCAACTATAATTTCAAGTAAGAATGTATAATGAGGTGTATTACTAATCCGTATAGATCTCTGTTACAGTTACGAAAGCAAGATTGACAAATACGATATGCACATCTATAGCATAACAAACTCTTGAGGTTAATTAGCAATATGGGCCATTATTTTTGAAGGGCCAAATTAATACTATCAACTATAATATAGGCTGGCTAGTACGTAGGTTGAAACTGGTCTACTAGTAAAACTTGGTCCTTCAAAAATAATCACTCACATTACTAATTAACTTTTAGCGCTTTTTATGATATAACAACATCTATAAATGAGTATTTTCAACTCGCGCCTTTTAACCAAGTTACAATTGCTTACTCTTCTTTCCAATACTACAAACTTTACAAATTGCATTTACAAATTCCAGCCCAATCGTTTTAAAGCTTTTAGCCAACAACATAGCACCAAGATGAAGTCGATAATAATACAACAGTGTGGCGGCATCGAGGTCCTTCAGTATAAGGACGTACCTAAACCAGAAGTAGAGCCTGGAAAGATACTTGTCAAAAACAGCTATAGTGGTATCAACTTCATAGATATATATTTTAGGACTGGCCTTTATAAAGACACTCTACCACTATCCCTTGGTAAAGAAGGATCTGGCCGCGTCGAAGCAGTAGGAGAAGGCGTGGAAGGCTTTAAGGTTGGCGACCGAGTTGCTTATTTGGTGAATTCAGGGGCTTATTCCGAATATACACTTGCATCTCCAGCCAAGGCGACCGTCCTACCCGAAGCTGTCAGCGAAAAAATTGGTGCCGCTGCTTTGCTTCAAGCCTTGACGGCCTATTGTATGACAACCAGGTCATATGCAGTCAAGAAGGGAGATTGGGTGCTGGTCCACGCGGGGGCAGGTGGAACTGGACGTCTGCTAGTTCAAATATGCCTGGCTTTTGGTGCAAAAGTCATTGGAACTACCTCGACCCAGGAGAAGGCCGAAATAATTAAGAAGCTTGGAGCTCAACATGTCCTGTTATATGATGAGGACATACCCAAGAGAGTGAAGGAAATTGCTGATGGCGAAGGTGTTCATGTAGTCTTTGATGGCGTTGGAAAGAGCACATTCCAGACCAGCCTCCAGTCCCTTCGTCGCCTTGGATCACTCATATCTTTCGGCAATGCATCAGGAAAGGTTGACCCTATTGACATACTTTCCCTTACCCCAGGAAACCTTTCGCTGCTCAGACCCAGCATGTTTAACTATATTACCACCAAAGAAGAGTTTGATGAAGCTTCCAAGGGTGTCTTCGACCTGATCGCTAACGGAAGTCTTGATATTAATGTATACAAAGAGTACCCATTGGAGGAAGCTGGTAAAGCTCACACAGATCTAGAGACCAGAAAAGCCACTGGCAAGGTCTTGCTTCGTATATAATTTCATGGCTTAGCACCATAAATCACAATAGCAGATAGTTTCAAGAAGATCGTAATGTTGAGCTATATTCCTTCAATCGAATACCCTACATACTGTCATTTTATATATTAGTCATCCTTTTGTACCATCTTTGATCTTTTTGAATAAAATTTCCACTCTATTCATATTTTCCGTGCTACTACAACATACTCTTTAGCAAGATAATTTTTTATGAATATTAATATTATTAAAATACTGGATTCGCGTTATATTAAAAGGCTAAGCGATACTTGTGTGGTTATAGTGGAATTGAAGGTACTAATGAACCATGCTTGTTCGTATGAAATATTGAAAAAAAAACTAACTTGTGGACAATTAAACAATGATTTTACCATACTATACTACCATGGGCGTGGATATAGCTACTTCTGTGGTTATTGTAGGCGGCTGTTCTTGTTGTTGCTCGTGCTCTTTGGATTTTGGTGAGGACGATTCTCCCGACTTGCGCTGGAGCTTAAGCTTTTTAAACATGCCCTTGGCTTTACCCACAAAGCTGGCTGAGAGCCTGCCTTTTCCCGGACGCGAAACAGCAGAGCCGGATTCTTCTTGCGAATCTTCAATGTTCTTTTCCTTAGCATCCTCCTGATACCTTTCCTTTGGGTTTTCGACACTAATGGCAGAATCGACTTGGACTTCTGATGCATATCTACCATCCTTGGACTCGAAAGTGCCATTTTCAGCATGTTCCTTTGGCGAAAGTGCTTCGTCGTCGTCCTTACCATCAGCCCTGGAATCGCTCTTTCCAGGCGATGCCTTTTCGTCTGCTAGACTGCTTCTGTTTTGGCGCTTTGATAGCGGCTTCAAAAGCTAAATATCCATAAGCATAACAGTAATGCATGATTTTAGCTTGAAGGTATTGTACATCATATTTATATATATTTGTAGAATTGTGATATAGATACCTACTTTGTTATATGAGACAGAACACTGCCTAGCAAGACCTTGGCTGCGTTCCTTAGCTGACTGTAATGATCGACTTAGGACTGAAAAATGAACAGAAGAGCGGTTATTCTTTTTCTTGTTGCTATTGGGCCCATCGGCTGAAGGGGATGGTGTGGTTACTTCAGCATAATCTTTGAGTCCTTCGGAAATGGCTTTAAACCTAGCTTCAGAATCCTCCATTTCAAACTTTATGGTCGAGTTGTGGGAGTTTCTTCGCCCGGAGTCGATGACAGGGGACTCTGCTGGTTTGAATGGCGATGGAAGGCCCTTGAAGGTCTCTTCCTTGGCGAAAGTCTCGCCGATGTCATATTTAATGGGTTGCTCTTTCTCCACTGCATTGCTGGAGGTGCCTTCTG
Organism: Mycoemilia scoparia; assembly: GCA_027575805.1. Classification (NCBI taxonomy): domain Eukaryota; kingdom Fungi; phylum Kickxellomycota; class Kickxellomycetes; order Kickxellales; family Kickxellaceae; genus Mycoemilia; species Mycoemilia scoparia. Next base: position 491,263 of record JANBPU010000002.1, on the reverse strand, counting down.
GTTTGGTGGGCAATAAAAAGGCACCTATTTGTGGATCGCTTGCTTTCAAAATAGGGCTATCTGTGGCGTCAGCATCGGCGGACTTGTTGAACTCCACCAGTCCAGCAGAGTCTTCTCTTTGTTGTGGGGCATCAGAACTTTGATGTTTTCCGTTGACATCGCCATTCAGGGCATCCTCCTTCTTTACTGCATTGACTTCAGCAGCCGGAGTATTGTTTTCGAGCTGGGTTGGCATTATTTAACGTGCGGAACTAAAATAAAGAAAAATGGGGAAAGTATACGGTTATAAGATAGAAGGTAAAAAAGGTCAGTGTGTATTCGAGGGGAGTCGAGAATTTTTAAGCATATATGTTTAGGAATCCTATGGGGGCTAAAACCAAGGCGGGTTTCAGAAACGTTTAAAAATAAAGTACCTGTTTTAAGATCACAAAGAATGAAAGTAAAAATGTCTTGACTTTTAGCCAGAGTCGTGTTCAGATGTTCCAGATAATAAATGTGTATTATGTATATTAGCACCTGAGCAAGATGTATTAGCTACCAGCAGCAGCAGCAACAACAACACCAAGAGCAGCAGTGAAAGCGACAATAATAATATTAATAATAATAACAATAATAACGACGGAGCTGGTGATGTAGAAAGGAAAGGGTTAACAAAGAGCGTAAAGGAGTACTCAAACATACACCTACTTTTCAGTCCCTTTATATAACAGAATGAGTGTATAAAACGAACCTGTGTGGCCATCTTGTGTGTACGTTCCAACTTCTTTGGCTCAGCCATATATTATGGCCCAACAAAACAATAACTAAGTTCAAATACATGCCGTAGTTGTTTTGGTACCCTTATATGTCACTTTTTCTCACTGAATAATATACTTCTTCATGTTGGCCAGTGTGGATTCAGTTTGACTGCTTTCCAAAAGCAGTAGAAGCAGTGTTCAACCGCTCAGAATCCAAATCAAAGCGGCATTGTGTGGACCAGTCTTCTTAAATACGGGTGACTGGCTGAATTCGAATGTGTTGTGTTGGTGTCGGCTTGGCTCGAAAATAAGCTGGGAAGGATAACAAAAACAATGGCTATCTAGGCTACAAGCATTATTTTTGTAATCATACCTCCCAAAAAGCACCAAATCCAAATAAAGGTCCAAACCATTTTGTTTTAACTCGTGGTATCTGTTGGTTAATGAAAGTTGCTGGCATTTTCATTCAAAGGCAAGCTTCTGTTAAATACTTTGATATCATCATTTTTATTAGCATTTACTATTACAGTCTACTACTAAGGCTACAAGCAATAGGCTTTGGCGTAGCTCTTTCTTACAATAAGCTATATCTGGGCAATAAATGATGTTCAATAATATATTCCGCTTTTATGAAATTTTAAAGGGCTTGGCATTTTTATACAATACCACCTGGAATTATCGTAAGTGACTGATTTATTACCATAAGTCTGTACGTTCTGCCTAATCTATACAATATCAAAATGGGCATATATAATACGGCCAAAAACCATCGCATGTAGCGTGCATCAATTCATTACTCTATTGTTTCTCTCTAAAATGCATCTGAATACGAGACCTTTAACTTCCTTCCTCAGAAACCAGGTTATGAGAAGTAGCCTGTGCACCGTGACCCCAATTTCAAGGGTAAGCATTCTCGCTTATTAACAGAGCCTGATAAGCATGCGTTTTAGTGCACTCACCTATAACAAACTCACTACACTTGATGCCGCCATGCATAATAGGTGAACCTTGTTGCAATATCTAGGAACTCTAGGTCATACAATCAGCGTCGCATGCTTTCAGATGACTCTGACAGGAAGGGAGCCCGATCAGATGAACAGGAGTTCTTGAAGCTCATGAGAATGGCAAACCAATCCAGTGTGCGAAAAAAGCCACCGATCAACACTATATTCAAGTTTGTTCCCCAGCAAGAAGCATGGATCGTTGAGCGGATGGGCAGATTCAGCCGTATACTGGAGCCGGGCTTGGCCATCTTGGTTCCTATTCTAGATTCAATAAAGTATGTGCAGTCGCTTAAGGAAGTCGCAGTTGAAATTCCCACACAATCTGCCATCACACACGACAACGTGACCCTGGAGCTGGACGGTGTCCTGTACTACAAGGTGGTGGACCCATACAAAGCATCTTACGGTGTTGCTGATGCCGAATTCTCGATCACTCAGTTGGCACAAACCACCATGCGTGCTGAAATCGGCCAGATGACTTTAGATACTACCCTTGCAGAGCGCAATACACTGAACCACAATATTGTCCACGCCATCAATACGGCCAGCGAGTCTTGGGGAATCCGCTGCCTGCGCTATGAAATTCGTGACATCCATCCACCCAAGAAAGTTGTTGAGGCTATGCACTCGCAGGTATCAGCAGAGAGAAGCAAGCGTGCCCAGATCTTGGAAAGCGAAGGTACTAGACAAGCAGCTATTAACGTAGCAGAGGGCCAGAAGCAGGCCCAAATTCTTGCCTCCGAGGCAGACAAGATGCAGCAGATCAACCGTGCTCTTGGTGAAGCCGAAGCAATAAAGAGGACTGCGGAAGCCGAGGCAGAAGCTATAACCAAGGTTGCCAAGGCCATCACCGAGAATCCAGGTGGAAAAGACGCAGTGTCGCTGCATGTTGCCGAGCAGTACGTCAATGCCTTTTCCAAGCTCGCCAAAGAGGGCAACTCGGTCATTATTCCCTCGTCTACTAACGATATCAGTTCTATGGTCACCCAAGCCATGTCGATATACGGCACAATAAATTCTAGTCAAAAGGCCAGGGACTATTTGAACAGCAAGAATAATGCCCTTAGTGCCTCTAACAACGGCAATAACAATGCCAATAACTGATGGTGCAACTTAGAAAACGCTTTAGATAGTGCTATATCTTTATGACTATGTTACATTAAATAGTATTCTTGAATAGAAACAAATAGCTTATATTGTTAAAATTGAGCAAAGATACTATATTACAGGGCCACACTTTTTTCCATAGCCCAAGAAGCCAGATCAATAAATTCTTCGGGTGACACTCCAGATGATGTGGCCAACTTTGCTAATGACCCTAATGTCGTTTTGATGTGGTCGAGAACAACTGTCTTATTTGGATTGATATCAGAATTTCTTTGTGGGGCTATATTCCTTGCTTGCGATGCTTGTACGTCATCATTGGAGTCACCTCCTGGCGCCTTTTTATCGTACTCGGCCCAATAATCACCATCATCATTGTCACTGCTTCCTGACTCAGAAGAACCTAAGTTATCCCAGTAGCTGTCATTATCCTCGCTGCCACTCGTGGCACTTGCAAGTGATTTATTCTGTTTTCCTACAGCCAGCTTGGCATTGAATTTCTCATTAGCCTCAGCTATCGTCTCTGACCATTCTTTGACTTCGCCGCTCCAGCTGAATGTATGAAGGGCATTGAAATAATACCACCTATTATCTTCAAGCTCAAGTATCATAGCATACATCCCACTACCAGTACCATCTTTGCCCACACCGACAAGGCATCTAAGCGCATGCTTATCAAACCTTTTGAACAGAATCGGATCAAATGTCTCGACACTTTCTGTATCTTGATCTTTGTTCGCATGGGCCCACATGTTCCGTACAAACTCACCAAAATCATCGTCTTTCCATTGGATGCAAGCGTCGATTTCCCTTGGATCGTATACATTGCTGTCATTGAACTTGGGGCCCAAGAAATCTATTCTCTCCTTGGTAGATGCGACTGACAGAGAATATATCTTTGGCAGCAGGCTGGTAGAAATCGCTTTGAGGACCTCTCTAGCCACCACAGATATAGCCTCCTTACTGTAAACATTATCTGCTGTCGCCACACTCATGTTTCAACTGATTTTGATAGTACTTGATAGCGCTGCTTATGGCGAAAGATTGCTATAAACAAAGTCTGTCGTTAATATAGAAAACCACCATATTTGCTCAATTCGATAATTTCCAAGGCTAGAACCTAATCTTATTATGGGGTGATATTTGATGTTGCATGTCACACAATATCATCCATGTGGAATTGATGTCCATTTATTCAACAGGCTAAATCAGGTTTCGGCCCCTTTTCCCACAGGAGCCAAAAAGCACAAATTCTGGAAATGGTTCAAATGTTCAGGGATATGCATTTTTGTTTATTGACAGTAGTGCAAACAAGCCTGGCAGTATTTATCAAAAGCAAAGAGATGGTTTCAAGCGTCAGAGAATACACAAGCACTGACCTCCTAAAACTACAATAAAAAGAAAAAAGGTGGTGCTATTTAAACAATAAAATTACAATGGTGAGTTCACACACTTGGGTGGCTGGCTGGCCATAGCATTCACACATGTTTATATCCAGATAATGCATGATGATATTTTAGGTTGCTAGAATCACGGGATAGTGCATATATATAGTATTCACAGCCCTTTTTGGGTTTTGATGCGCCATTCTCTCTATTTACAGCTGAGCAATCGCTCCTCTTGCTCCATACATTGTTTGACAAAGTTTAGCCTGGCCATCAGGGCAATGGGATTGACGCCTTGACCATAATCCACGTTGCTGGGCTCCTTGCTGCCATTGGTCCGGATGTTTTCCTTGTCTTTAGTTGGTGTGGATGTATCTGAGGTCGAGAGCCCTAGTTCAGAGGACTCTGGCGAGAGCTCGCTCGTGTCATGGACCGTGCTAGACTTTGCGCTGTCGCCGGGGTCTCCACTGGTCTCGCCACTACACGACTCGGCGGGAGGATAATGGGGAATGTCGTAGGAGTTCCAATATGCGTCAGAATCGTGCGAAGATATGGAATACGGCGTATGTCTTGTGGAGGCTCTTGATAAGGCCTTGTTGTCCCTGAAGGGGCCAACATTATGTTTGTTTTTGAACTTCCTGATATGGTGCTTCTTGTCCTCATTTTCTTTATAGCAACGCTGCGCTTCGTCTTGGGATGATGCGGTGGTATCTGAGAAGATGAAGACTGGCCTTTCATCCATGTATGACGAGTCTTGACAGCAATACTGGTTCCAGTAAAAATCTTCTTGTTCGTCCATAGTGTAAACGATGTAAAATGAAGTATTCAAAAGTAAAAGTAAAATGTTTTGAGCAAACAGCGATAAGAAAACTGCAGGAGCAGCACGAGCAGTGCCCCCTGTTATTTTATATTGCTGATTTGGGTGACTTGACCACCTAAATAATGACTTTTTTGCTGTGTGATAAGAGCCAGCTGATAGGCCTTTATTAAAAATTCTCGTGAACAAGGACTTTGTACACTCACGTTGGTAGTAGTAATATCAGCAGCGGCAGTGTCTTGGATCTGACACCCTTCCACACGCCAAAGTCAATCTCTCTTTGACGATCACCCACCACCAGCCAATCCTCTTACAAATAAGCCTCCGACGTCAACTGCGCCTAGTTGGCCTGACCACCCAGGCATTGGTTTCTGCGAACCACGCTTCGTTCAGGGGAGTTCGGATATTGGTTGCGGCGTTGTACATCTTCTAATAGCAAATATTCCAGTTAGTTAGATGGGCTCTTCCAAACCACACCACCCTCTGCTTCTTTGATAAGCAAATGGGTGGCTTTCACATTTAACAATGCCCTGCTGGGCGCCATTCCCATAACCGCATACAGCTATATTACATGGCAAAGTGTTTGATTACATAGATATGGTCATGTGATATTGAAAAGATATCTCCCCCCACTTGTTGTTATATTATTGCCGAGTTTTCAATTAACTATCTATACAATGAAGTCAAGAAGAGCACAGCCAAAATCTAAGCCATCGACACCAAAGGTATATATATATATATATATTGAGTTTCTATTCATCATTTTTAACCGTTGACTTCAGATACAGTCGATATAGAATGTGCCACTGAATGATAATATATCATTATTTTTTGCATAACCAGAGACCATCCACGCCGGTTAGAGAACAATTTGAGCAAAAGCCTCAGTCACATTTCAAGAATGGGATAACAAACCTCAACGAAATTTCCAAACCATTCAAGAATCCACATTACAACCCCAAAAGACGCACAAAACCAGTAAAACAAATATTGATGGCGGAAAAGGCACTAGATTGGCCCGTCGACTTTCCTACATGTGAGTGTGATTGTTTTTGCCAGCACTTCTGTGTGTTACTGCTGGAGCAATTTTAAAGAAAGATAGGCAATTGCTGGAATAAGCAAAACAATGTATGTATTTATAATGTCCTATTTGCATGTGGTGGTGATGTAGATTGGAGCATAGATGCACCCCCATCGTTAGAACCACGAAAAAAGTATTGCGATATCACTGGACTGGAGGTATGTGCTTTTCTCATTTTCTTGGTAGCCCATAGTTCTCCTATACAAAACTGCACGTCAACAAAACTATGCATTTATCAATTGCCACTAGGCACGGTACACAGATCCAAAAACAAACCTTAGATACCATTCAGCTGAGGTATATTCTACCATCAAGCGATTACCTCCAGGAGCTGAACAATCGTATCTGGCACTAAGAAATGCCAACGTAGTATTAAGGTAGTTAGAATACACCTACTTGTATATACTTTACCTCTTTGTTTTTTTTTCAGATTAAGTTCCCCCGCTTTTTCATCAAGCCAAATGCATTTTTGAGATAATAAACGATTTAAGTATATTCCCCACATTAAATCTGAATAATTTCTGGTATTAATTGGCGTTTTGAGTGTTCCAAAAATGGCCAAATTCAGTAATGACCAGTCAAAATTTGATGACACTCGAACCCCATCATTTAAATGGCCCTTTTTCATACTAACTTGTGCAAGGACCCACTTTTATTTTACACTTGGCGAAATCTGGTCATAATCTGATTCTATATCAAGCACACCTATTGTGATTTCATAAACGTACCCACAGGGCTCAATTGCAATCTGAAGTCACATGCTTATGGATATTGTCAACGCACTCGCATTTGAAAAAGCCCAATACTCCCCCCAGTCCCGATATATTCATATTAACCTCTATAGTCCATTGCTTACTGAGATACTTTAGGCTTTTCATCTTTTATCACGTTTGTCACCACTATTATTAGTACTTCGACCTCTGTTGTTCTCTCCCTTATACATATATACACACACACACACCAACTCTTTGATCCTTCTCATATGCAAACAATGAATCGTGTTGTAAGCGGCCGCACAGCAGCCCAGCGTATCCATAAGACTCTATTTGCACCAAGACACCAGGCTTCTATCAGTATCCGTGCTATCCGTGCCTATGCCTCCGAAGCCAAGAACAGCGATGAAAGCTCAGCACCCTTTTCAAGCGTCACTGTCCTTGGCAGCGGCTTGATGGGTTCAGGCATTGCTCAGGTAGCAGCAACAGCAAATTACAAGGTCAATTTGGTCGATTTGTCTGAAGATTTGGTGCAAAAGGGTCAGAGCTACATCATCAAGTCTCTGAAGCGAGTAGCCAAAAAGAAATTCCAGGGCGACGAACCACGTCAATCACAGTTTATCGACGAGACGCTATCTCGTATCAGCCTTACAACCGACACCGAGTCTGCTGCTGCTGGTGCAGATCTCATCGTCGAGGCCATCGTTGAGAAAGTCGACACGAAGCAGAGTGTATTTTCCATCTTTGACAAGGTCGCGCCCTCCCACACGATCTTGACTAGCAATACAAGCTCGCTGCCCATCGAAGCTATTGGCGAAAAGCTGTCGGACAAACGCAAGACACAGCTTGCTGGCTTACATTTTTTCAACCCCGTGCCCCAAATGAAGCTTGTCGAGATTGTCAGAACTGACCAGACTAGCCAGGACACATCAGATAAGCTACGTGGATTTGTAGCATCATTAAATAAGGCGCCAGTGATGTGCAAAGATACTCCGGGGTAAGTGTCGGGTATACTTTTTAACAGACCACTGCGTGTATATATTCCCGCAATATGTAATTGCTGGGGTCAGATCAAAGAATGACACACATCTTGGTCGACCAGAGTGAGCTTTGTATGGACATTGCGTTTTAATGAGCTTGTATATGTGTGTGTGGGTGTATTTGCGGATGTATATATAGATTTATTGTCAACCGCCTTTTGGTTCCCTATTTGGTCGAAGCCATCCGCATGCTCGAACGCGGCGATGCCACTGCTCAGGATATTGATACTGCTATGAAATTCGGCGCCGGATACCCAATGGGCCCATTCGAACTTCTCGATGTAAGCTACTGGTTAAACAAATTGGCCTCTATTATACCCAGCATCACTATATATTTGCATCATTAATGCTAAAAAGAGATCTAAAACGCCTGCCATTGTTTGTTTTATGCACAGTATGTAGGCCTTGACACCGTCAAGTTCATTTTGGACGGATGGTACAAAGAAGGAAAAGGGCTTGCTGGGTCTGACCTAGCAAAACCGTCAGAAAAGCTTGACAGCCTGGTTGCCAGTGGACGTCTTGGAGTAAAATCCGGTGGAGGGTTCTATGACTATTAAACATATAGTGTGTCTCATTAGTTAGATCAACAAATACCAATACATATATAACTAAATAGCTTTTTTTGTTTGAAATAAATTGTCCAGAATACAATGTGACTTTGTGTTTATCATTTCTAGCACCCAGTGTCCTTTGTGGCCAATTGTACCATAGGCTAACCCTAACCTATCCTATATTTTGTGATATTGGTTCATATTGCACAGATTTTATTTTGTCAACTTGGAGGATTAACAATGCATGGCATGTGCATATGTTGGTAAATTTATACTCATAAAAGTGTAGAGACAATTATATTATTACTAATCAATTAAAATACTAGGGAAATATTAGACGGGAGGTAAAAGGTATGGTACAAGAGGCGAAGTCTTAGGTGGACGTATTAGTTAAGTACGAGGGGGTTGGTGGAAGAAATAGAAGGTTACATTATCACGCCACAGCTCATTTGGCTAGTAGCAACGGATGACCCTTGTGCGGCCGATTCTGCATGGCACATCAGCGCTAAATGATTGGCGTTGGTAGCGAGAGCCTGGAGTGGCTGTAGTAGACATGGCTGAAAAATAGTGTATTGCTGGGTTGCGGCGTCTGTCGTCGTCGACAAGAGTAACTTGGGAGTCTACGGAATTGGTTGTTCTGGTGCGTCTTAGAGTGCGGTCGATGGCAAAGTCGGTACCATAGATAGTCCCCTGGCTGTTTCTCGAAGAGCGGCTGCCATAAAAGGCTGGGTCTGTGATATCTTGGCTGGACTTGCTCTTTATGGCCTTTGAGAAAATTACTTTGAGCTTTTGGAAGTTCATGTTCAAATATCTCGGAAAGAAAGGCGAGCGTGCTTTCAAGGTGGGCGAATAAGTGCGGCTGGGTAGAAAATACGAAGCTAGCTGGGAAAAGAAAAGTGTAGGTTGTTTAAGCTAAATGAAATCGGTGGCAGGGTTTTGAGCGGGCTGGGCTTTTATATCCCTGCAAGCCATACTGCGGTGGTGTGTGAGTGAAAAGGCAGTCTTTGTCATGGGAGGAATTCAAGCACCCACATTAACGCAGGGACATTGTGACAGTATCAGCTCGCAAGCGATGAAAGAGACTATCTCGGAGTGTGTCCGTAATGAAAAAGAATCGAGACAGACGTGGTTTTTGGCAGAGAGATTGTGTACGAATGGGCCACGAGGTTAGGGACATGCTGGAAAGTTGACGCAGGGATGTGTATAAAAATGTTCATAAAGCGGGTCACCAAAGCTTGAAGATTTACATGTCATGGATCAACGGGGTTTGGCTAACACGGCCATCAACACAGCATTAAAATTGAACAATTTTAAAACTCGTAGGAATTGATGAAACCTTCATCGCATATTGGTCAGATCGCATCATGCCAAGGATTACAAATAGTGGCAAAGAGCGGCGTTCTTTTGCAGATCCACGGCTTTTTTATCACTTTCGGAGTACCTTTTGTGAGATCTGTGTATTATATGGGGAACATCTCCAAGGACACACGCTCACTTTAACAGACCCTAAAGATGACCATCGGAAGGAAATACGGTTACTTGCCAATGCACGGATATTTCAAAGAACAGGACCAAGTCCAGATGTTGCAAATAATGTTGGCAGCAAAGTTTTTCAGCCCTTTATGGATTTGTCTAACTAGGATCCGCCATTTGTTGACCCCCACTGTTTTTGTTTTAGTTGTTCGGCTTTATCTCGCACCACAAACTGAACAGGTCAATGGCCATTGCTGTCACCACATTTAAAAGATTTTTTCGTTTGGAATGATCTTTGGATCGGTGTCATTAATACCACTCCTCACTATTTTTTGCTTATGAATAGAATTGGTTTGCAAGGTGTGTGTGTCTCTCTCCTCTCCATCCCAGTCCGATTGGTTTCAAATTGAACAATCGGGACCGCAGCCAATATGACTATGGCTATACTACTCCAAAAGCAGTTTGGAGCCTCTGCTGAATATCATGATCGTCCAACGCATCCACACTCATTGTTACCATTCATAAAAATATGAATTTCACTTGACAACATACTCAAGTAGTCTAATATAAATATTCATTACTACCCATATCTAGCATAGTATTATTTTGCATAATACTATACACGTAAATACCAATCAATACAAGGGACATACCAAATTATGTGTAATAGCTCAATATAACAAATATTTGTGTAGTACCAGCTATGGTCTAATATCAAGCTGAATTTCGTCATATTTAAATACACACTTTTCAAGTGGTTTCAAATCAAATATTTAGATATTAGTAAGCAATTTTGTAGACATTTAAATGTATTTTTGGCGTTTAATGCAAAAAAAGGTAACTTGAATTAGTAAGCAATGTTGTAAATGTTTCAGGTAACAAAAACTAGCCACAATTGACTACTAAATTTGAGGTAATGTGCCTATCTACTAGGGCATTGTGAAACTATGACATTTCTGGAGTTTGTACGACATTTGATCATGTCATGCTTTTTACCCCTTACCATGATATTTGCTGACAAATATCATAAGAATTCAAATGAGCTTGTCAAGTACACTATTAACTCCAAATGAGAAAACCAAGAAAAATGATATAATATTATAGAAATTAAATGAAGATGCATGTACGAAACTTGGATTAGGGTTATCTAAAGAATCAAAGTAGATAAAATCCAGACTCAGCCCATAATTAAGATCGATCCAATATAAACACACATTTTGTTGTCAAACGATCTAGCAACAAACAAAAGTGTGCCACGATGTTAGAGGAAATTTAAAGAAAAAATGCCTAGACACTCAAAGAACAACACTGCGCTCGGATTCTTTACATACCACGAGCGTCAGCAACTAAACTATGGTACAAAAAAGGTACATATTGATAGAATATAAAGTATACATTTATGCAAAATTTCATACAAATTTGATGATAAGCAATATTTAATTATTTATTTGTAGCAACGCCTGGGAACGGACTCAAAGAGGTTATTTGATTCATGCTACCTTTGTCTCCAACCAGCTCGAGACCCGGTTTGTTGGTAAGCAGCCTCACAAATATAACCTTTGCTACTGACCAATATCCAAAAAAGCAAGAATCTCAATAAAATACAGAAAACTATTATATTAATTATTTATAAATAGCCCTGAAGGACATCTGTCATGTCATGAGTGTATATTGGAAAATATATTGACCCAAAAGAAAGATATTGAGTACAAAACAAAAGCCTATAAAGCTGCACTGGCCAAATTAGAGGTGAATAAATAGATCATCGTTTACCAGTGATGCCAAGCCACAAAATGCTAACAGCTTTCGTAATAACCTGTAAATAGAAAGAAAACAAGGATAAAAAGGAAGTGGCAAGAGAGGTTCTTAGGGAAAGACTTTTAAAAAACGAAAGGATACCATCTTCGAGGAGAGCAGAGAATTCAATAAAATCATCATCAGTAGAAGGTCAAAATGATGGTGATAATGAATTGAAAGACATCAAACCCTCAGAAAGGTTGCTATTAACCTACGATCCGTCAAACAAAGATGAAGGTAGATTATTTGAAAGGAATAGGATTGTATATTTTAAAACGCCAACTCACTGTTGGTGCATTCAATTTGGACATACTAAACACCTAAAATGTTTATGTAGAAGAAGAAGAAGAAAGCACTACTACTATAAGTGAAGGCGACCGGAAAGCGGCGATCGCACAAAAGCGCAAGGCAGAAGAAATGGCGGTCATGGAAGAATTGGAAAAAGAAGCAGTATGTAATCAAAGTTGAACAGTACCAATAGTAGCCGCAATACTTCAGTTAATGCTGCAATGGACTGTATTTGGACTATGTAACTGACCTGGATTATATGATTTAACAACCCTCTATCCCCTACCATTTTTAGGCCGAGAAAGATAAACCAAAATTGCCAAGCTACTGGCTGGTAAGTCACTCTGCCTTTATTATTATTATTATTATTATTATATGCATAACAGATGAGTATACACGCACAACAACGCCAAATATGAACTACCTTGTGTTAAATCGGAATTCATCAAGAGTATGATTGTCACAATCAAAATTGGAATTTATTCAGTAACAATGCCTGTCTCTGTACCAAATACAATAGCCAAGCTTAACACCAGAAACAAAAGAGCGATTGCCAGAACCCCCAAAAGCACGTGTTGTATGCACTGGTGGTCCTCAGGAACACCCTTTAAAGTAAGATAAACCCGTACCAAACATATTTCATTTTTATTTCATATTGAGGAATTTGCGGCATGACAATAGAAAATGTGCACATGCATGTATATATACACATTTGTTTATGAGAATGTTGAGATAATGACCATTGCCCTGCATCTTGGACTGTTCGCAATATTTACTTTGTCTGTGCTTTTTTAGGCTGAAACATCTGATTAGCATCAAATTCAAGAAACAAGGCGGTTCTGACAGCGATTCCCAAAAGTCCAGAGGCGATAAGCTTTGTCCAGCTTGCGACAAGAATTTCACCAACGGCACAAAAATTCAGTGTAAGTATATGATGATGATGATGGCAATACTAGTGTGTGTGCCTATCACTATGAATATAGGCAGATGTATTGAGATGGCGATGTTGTTTTTGTGGCTAATCTATTGAGCAGACTATGTCACAAAAACAGTAGTATTAATTTCAAATGGTATGTCTTTGTGTGCTATGCATTGTTGTGCTATTAATAGTTCTTAAAGCATGCGGACATGCATTTTGTCAGAACTGTGTGAAGCGGTTTGTGGTGGGCAGTAAGCAGTGCTTTGTGTGCCAAGAAAAGTGCCATTCAAAAGACATCATTGAGATTGTGGGTGAGGGCACGGGATTTGTCGGAAGTGGTGGACAGGCCATTGCTCAAAAGTTTGACCATGCATTCCAGTAAATACAGAACACAGATACCGATATGTTGCGAATATTCCAAGAAAGCCCCTATCTCCCAAACGATATGGACTGCTGGACATTGCTATTACATGGCCCTTCAGTATGCTCGCCATGTATGTCTGTGTGTGTGTGATTCATTTCCAAGAAATTCCCAATTATCTTCTTTGCACGTTTTTTACAATAAATGAGTTGTGGAATTGAATATGTGAAGTCAATGATGGATTGGAATCTTGTAGTTAATGAAAATGAACTCTTACCCAGAAGTTAATCCCTATTTGGTCTCTGATGTCTCAAATCATTGCATGTTATATTATGCTAAATAAAGAGGTGCCCTTTTGAAATTATCATTTTTAAAAGCCTATAATATATTATTTAATGATTCCAAGTTTGAAAATGGCCCAACTTGAATTGAGCCGCGTAAAAATGCATGCCAGAGCTAACACATTATTTTCGCAGGAAAAGTAAATTTAAATAACCGATCCGACCAACTCCGGCCACAGCCCATTTAGCTTAATAGATAGCACGGAGAAAATATATACATTGACACATATAAATGTATGGCGGCAAAAGTATATCAGCCGGCACTAGAGTGCATTGAGGCACATCGGAGTTCAAGGCAAATTAAAGCTACATATAAAACTTTATAACAGATGGAAAAGTAATTTTTGCTCTGTGCGTAGCTTTCCCTGAAGGAATGATATTATTATAGGTATCTGCAACTTTAAAAAAGGAACAACACGCATGTGTATCTTATTGAGCTAGTAGACATTAGCCACATAGCCTTACAAATAAGATTATATTTCAATCCCTTTGGTTCTCACGAATTACCAAGTAGTATCAACCATCTGTCTATGTATGTATGTACCTACCAATACGCCTCTCGTTTGGATAGTTTCATGTTTGAATCTATAGTGATACGTTTGCGAAAAGATCCATATGCCAGTAGCCATCTTGCCAAGAAGTTCTCTTTACTGTGATATATCACCCAAGCTACAAAGATGACGGAAAACAGTCAAAGAGTCGGCCCCAAGCCAAGAAAGCTTATAGTAGAAGCAGTAGCAATAGCCTGTGTGTGATAGCACAGTTTGAAATAATAACCAGAGAGGAGTCAGACACATCTTCCCCGAGAGTCCTCGGAGCCGAAGCGTATATGGTTGGAGAAGAATAATGATACAGACATATGTATGGCGAAATATGCATAAAAGTGTCAAAGCAGTAATTGAGGAGAATCATTTAACCAAAAAAAGTCCTAAAGTTCAATGAAATGTATGGCTAGCAGCAGCAGCACAGCAACAGCAACAACAACAACAGTGGTAGCTGTGTTATGTTAAAACAATAAAGGTAATTCAAATGGATAGCTAGCAAGTTAGTAGTGCTATTGCATTGTGACCCAGAAACAAAATGTGTCAAGGCTCCAAATGTATTGTTTATATATGAGGTGGGCATCTCTTGTACTCTGCAATGCATTGACAAGGATTTAGTACATCGACACGGTTGTATATGTAATATAGATCCATACACACACACACACACAGAGATGTGCTCGCCATCATCCCATGGGAAATTGCTTCGCTAAAGAAGGATAATATTCGTGATATAATGATCTAGACTTGGAATTATTCGAAAATGGGCTGCTCTACTCTTGTTGCTGATACTTTATAATCTGGGACTAACAATCTTGAGACAAGAAGAATTAGAACAAACTCAAATTAGAGACAACACCAACAGCAGCAGCAGCAATATCTAGCAATATTGTTTTGCAAATAAAACTATAAAAGTTGAATGATAAAATTTTTAGACAATGTTTGTGGTGATAATGAGAGGCGGGACAGATATGGCTACGCCGTTGAATAAAACTATAATGCATAATTGAAATAGCTGATTGATACCAATAGCCTGGGGTTGTACTCGACTAGCCACACAAATGTCTGGCTGATAAAAAACATCTGTAATAGAATGTTGCCCTTTAAAGCCAATATCGAGATCATAATATTATCCACTTGGCTATTTTTGGCGTTGGTATGGTGGCATGCCAAGGTAAAAAGTGACACGAAAGCTGAGACATATGGATCATAATTTTCGAAGGGTGACTTTTGGTGGCCAACGATTATAGGGGAAAACACAGCCAAATGAGTGATCACAGCCTGTTAGCAAATGGCTACCCTTCGAAAATAGCTACCCATATATTAACGAATTGAAGCTCCGCGCCTTGGCCAGGAGAAAGAAGAAATGATTGGGATGGTTATTTGATTACGACTCCATGTTGTGGCTAGAATCCATTGAGCCATACATCTCTGGCATTTCTTTGGCTGGACGAGAGAAAAGACGTGGATATGATTTATATGTGTCAAAAACAAAAGCGAGGCAGGTGCAGAACATGGCGTGCGTGTGTATGGTGGTGGGGAGAAACAAAAGAAAATGAATGCCAAGCGTCTAAATCGGACGTGTACAACAATAGTAGTAATAACACTCGGTTGCCATATGAGTTATTATTTTTGTTTCTAGGCCACCTCCGCCCGTTGGCTGTTCTTGGGTATTTTCTGTGCGAGTGCGTGATAGTGGGGAAGATTCAGAGATAAGCCTAATGTGCCGGACAATAGGGCGTATGGGCTATTGGCGGCGGGCGTGGGAGGAAGAACCACAGAAAGCTTCCTTTTAACAGCCAAAAGCCCAGCATAAGGGAGAGCCTATTGCTTCTGAGTCTGCTGCTTCAACAAGCGATGGCGTGTGCCTTTAATTGGATGGGCATGTGAGGTGCGCCCTGTTTTGCTTGTTGGTGTTGTATTGAAGGGTATAATTTTTGGTTAATTGTTTTGGGTTTATTTTTTGCTGCCAACAGGTGTCTTTAATCCCATTCCTTCCAGGGTGGAATGCAAGATATCAGCGTGCCTGCACCTCGGGTTACATTGGCGGTTTACTGTGTAGGCTTTCTTTCAATATTTGTCCAAAGCTAGCGGATGCACCCAATCTCTCTACCAAGGCTCTTCAGGGGATGTGCGACGGAGTTTGATTCTGCGCCAACACACATGCTCGTGCTGATAACAGTAGTGGAGCCACGGTTATTGGCGATGTGCATTAATCTCTCTTTGACTAACATTGTCCGCTATGACGACCACGCCGCCACCCCTCCCCGTCCGGCGAAAGGCAGAGAGAATAGGCACTGTTCTTGTCAAGGAACACATTCATAAATGTCGCTTAATAGTTGGTGCAGCAGCCGTGTGTGTGTGTGCGTGCGCGCACCTCTGGTTGCATTGGCGGTCAAGACCTGGTAGTTTTTAGAAATAAAAGCCAATGTCACTTCTCCTCCTCCCAAATATTCTACTCCATCATCAATCGCATATCTTTAGGATTTTGTTCCGCCTTGGCCGCAGCTCCCATTAAACGTACCTGATTTCCTAGACTTTTCCTGTTTTTTCTTCCTGTCTTTTGGGGAGGCCAAAACACTTGCTTGTCTTCTTAAGAATAAAGAATATTCCCAAGGTCGCCGTTCATTTTGTAATCCACAATTGTGTACTGGATATTGCATCGCTGCATTGTCGTGAGCAAAGGCTATTTTTGGTAAGGCTGTTGTCTTCACGGTCACCTGCTAATCCCAAAGTTCGCTCCTCCCCTTCCAAGAAACACGCACACTCTCTTTTGTTGTTGTCTGGCAGAGTATTTTATCGATCCATTGCAACCATGCATTTCCTCTCCCAACACACACAAGGATTGTATTGTATTGTCACTGTCTCTGGATTCGGCTATTAACCACCATGATTTTGTGGCTTTTTTGCTCAAGAGGGAAGAGGGTGGTGGTAACAACTGCTGGAGGAGCAGCCAGATGTGTGACTCGAAAAGAGCTCTCAGAATCATCAATCATGCCTTATCTGAATAAATACGCTTTGGAGTCTGCAGTATCTGTAGCTGCTACTACTACTCTGCTTTATAACCAGCCTATTTTTCCCGCCCCCCTCTTCTTTTTCGTTGCTTCTACATTTGTATTCTGGTCTTTCTATTTTGCATACATTCCCTTATATATTCTCTGTTTACTAACAGCATCAGCCATTCATTCTTGGCCTGTAGATATAGCTAGTTTTGTGGACGTACATACCCATACACGGTGCTTTGGTTGCCTGGCAATCCCTCGCAACTCTCAGGAACTCTATTACATCATCATCCGTGTGGGGGCAGGTCCAATATTATAGTACTTGCTGCTACACAACAGGATATCCCTCCTACTTTGACAACCACCCCACCACTATTATAAGCCTTCTGGATTTGCAAATACTGCTGTGATAAAGACGGCCCAGCTCCAAAGTAGTTTTAGCCAGGGGTCAAAGGATAGTAGAGATCGCTTCCAGGAATACAAATACACACACAACCAGCCTGGGATCTTTCTGATTGTAAGCCGAAGCTCTCCCCCTATCTACAATCACCACCACCACCACCACCACGCCTTCTCACAAAGTAAAGACTAGCTACCTAATTGTCCTTAAAGTGGTTGTAGTCTCTGTGTTACTCAAAGGAGTGTGTTCCAATAACAACGGCAATATCAGACCACAAATACAATAAGCCACTCGAAAAAGAGTGGAGCATATATATAAATATATACAGGCTTGAGTTTTTTAGGTGGCTTATGAAGTAAATCCACCACAAATACCCAAGATATACCATAGTAGATAGACCGCGACTTGCTTAAAACCTGTAAATATACAAAACTACAGCCACATATTTAACTCTATGTTCTCTCTAAACAGTCCGACATCGTCCACAGCCTCGCCAAAAAGTGCCCCGTTCTTCAAGGGCGTGTTCTTCAAGTCAAGGAAATCTCGAGGCTTGCATATTTCCTCGGAAACCAACAGCATAGCCACGGTGTTCGAGTATCCAGAATCATCAAAAAACGAGGGCGGCGGGATCTACAGCAATGCCGGCGATTTCGGGCACAACACCGCCGGATCAGGCGCCGTGGACAACAATCTTGACGGCAGTATGAACGGCGGCGGCGGCGGCGACGGCAGTGGGGATAGCGACCACAGCCATCATACGAATGGAGAACCGCACCGGCATATTGGCTTTCTGTCATCAATAGGAATGCTGTTCAGTCTGATAATCGGTTCCGGCATTTTCTCGACGCCTGCTACTGTCCTGGCCTTGTGCGGCACCCCGGCTGCCGCACTGATAATGTGGGTGGTGGGCGCTCTGATCACCTACAGTGGTGCCCTTGCCTTCATCGAGATGGGGCTGATGTATCCGAAGAACGGCGGCATGATGCGGTACCTTGGCTACAGCTTTCCACGGCCGCGTGCCCTTATTTCTTTTGTTTTTGCGTATACTGTTTGTCTGCTTATACGTCCGGCAACAGTAGCTGCGGGGGCCACTGCCTTTTCGGACTTGTTCCTGTACGCTGTTAGTGGCGGCGAGGACATGCCTACCAAAAACCCATATATTTACAAGCACCGCGACTGGATTGGCCGTGGCATTGGCGCTGCGGCAATGACACTGGTGGTTCTGCTCAACGCCGTGTCCATAAAGTGGTCGCTCCGCGTCGTAAATGTGCTCGCAGTGGTCAAGGTGCTGGTCCTGCTGGTCATATGCATTGTTGGCATCCTGGCTCTGGCCAAAGTAATTCGTGTCGAGCCCAATGACAACTGGAGCCGTGGCTTCAGAGGCACATCCAACCAGGCCTATAACTACGTGTCTGCCATGAACAAAATCTTTTGGGCCTATGAAGGGTGGGGGAACCTGAGCTACGCCGGCGGCGAGCTCAAGAATCCTAGGCGCAATCTTCCTATCGCCATGGGCACCGGTCTGACAATCATCGCCATCCTTTACATCCTTGCGAATGTCGCGTTCTTCACCGTTGTGCCCATAGACGAGGCATTGAGCACGGGCACGATGATCGGCGCTGTCTTCACGACAAAGATCCTTGGGAAGGTGGCTGGAGAGGTCATACTTCCTATTATCATGGCCATTTCGGCTGTAGGAGTCAACATCGGCGAAATATACTCCGGTGCGCGCCTCTTGCACTGTGCGGCAGATGTTGGCTTTGTTCCGTTTGGGCAGCGCATAGCCCAGATCCACCCGGTGTTCAAGACGCCCGTGTACAGCCTGGGCATAATATGGCTCCTGTCGCTGGTGTACCTGATGGCTCCACCGCCCGGACTTGCCTTTGATTTCCTTGTTGATCTTGTGTCGTATCCGATGTGGTACTTTTATGCACTCGCGATTCTTGGCTGTCTTATTCTCCGCAAAAAGTTCCCCGCGCATCCACGTCGCACGTTTAAGTCGCCTGCATTCATTTCCATCCTGTTTTTCTTGTCATGCTTGTTCCTGGCATTTGCCGTGTTTGTGCCTCCCCGTGGATCCACACTGGTCAGTTCTAGCGTAAAAACCATAGACACATCGTCAGAGATGGAGGGCTCACATTCATACCTAATCGGGCCTCTGGTCGCCATTGCATTCATGCTGGCTATGGGAATTCCGTGGGCTTTGCGGATGGTCTGGTATGCCAAAAAGCACGATAGAAACTATGATGCCTGGGTCGCCAAGGAAGAAAATGCCATTGCGACCGAAGGCCTTGGCGTTGCCAGCGAAAGTCGGTTTAGTATCCGAGATATCGAAGACACTTACGGCAGCACACCATGGAAAGTTATCCAGCAAGACTTCCACATCCAATAAAAGGATATCACAAGTACGCGTGGGCCTACCTTTGTGTTATCCACACACAATCTTCTCTGTTGCATTATTATCGTATATCCAAGTTTGTATACACACATTCTCACTCACTCACTCACTCACACTTCTTTACCATCAATCAAACCTTGGCTGTGTTAATTCTTAGCAATGTCTGTCTCACTTACTACACGACGACTCCCTGTTCCATTAATTTTGCTAATAACCTTTTCTACTATATTTACATTTTGCAAATAAAAGATCTAATGTAAAAATAATATATCAGAAATAATTTTATTGGGCTTGAGTTTGTCGTATGGGCGATAACTTTTGAAGGGGTGAATGTTTGATAATCAACTGTGATTGCGCCTATAATTATTGGCCACCAAAAGGTTCCCTTCAAAAACCATTACCCGCATATACATATGGCATAATCTCCTTTGAAGGTGTACCAGAGGAATACCCTTGATAATAGCCAATAATCCCATCAGGCTCCAGCTAAAACGTATGACTTATGGGCCGACTTGCAGGGAATGTGTGAGGGCACCAATCTGCTTCCTTTTAATGGAGAACTTGCCATATATTTGCCCACCTATTGATTTGGCTGGTGAGTATCATAGATGGGGCTCTACCATCAATAATTGCTATTTTATTTTGTATAGCTCGAAATCTAATGCTAATGAGAATCAGTGCATTTAACAGAGGAACACAACTAAGAGTTTATTTAAAGTAAAGCAAGTATGATAGATAAATAGTAGAGACAAAAGTTACAAAATATCGGGCGGGTAAGGGCAAAGGAAGGAAAGGAAGAAGGAGGTCATGATGGTGGCGTGAGGTGGGCTCGATTTTATAAAGATTTGGTATGATAATAGAAAAGTATGTGGATCAGAATAGCATCATTACATCGCTTAGCTTGTTTATATACTAGCAGTGGCCTCATCATTGTCAAAGCTGTAGCTGTCACAATGCGAGAGAAAATGGTCAAGAAATAGAAAACCACCCATTATTTTCCTCAGTGTAAATGCCAAGCATTGTATACGTGTACGCACTCGCAATATTACCAGAATTTCTGACGAATGTGAGAAAAAGGAGATGAATGTGAAGGTTAAAGTATAATGGCCAAAACCTCAACTAAATGCAGATTTTCGTGACTTATTAGTATAAGTGGGATGCCGCAATGGCAACCGATAGAGCAAATAGGCTTGGAATAGTGCTGAAAGAGGCCAGTCTGCTAGCAGAAGAGTCTCCAGGGATGATAGAAACATTTGAGCTGCCGCCACTGTTGCCCTCCCGCCTGGCGTTATCAGGGTCAGCGGTTAGTGAAAAGTTGTCGCTGGTAATGTTGTGGGCCTTCTCGTAAGCAGCTACATCTGGTGGCAAAGTGTAGTTTGAAGAGCCGTTGCTAGGATCACATGTGATAGTAACCGAATAAACACTCATCGTGTACGAGGCACCATCTGCAAAGTTTGTTGGGGACCCGGCCCATTTTTGTGTTTGGGGATCAGATGAGCTGCCACCGTCCCAGACTCTAAATACAATCTGAGACTCTGTACTTGGGAATTTATAGTCGTTATCACCAATAGACTCAGTATCCAGGCGGTTCAATGTACGGAAGGACATCCCGTCGACAGCCCATGTAATCGAATCCTGGTCCCACGAAATGGTATAGTCGTGGAATGCTTGCGTTGTGTCTCCAAGATCCGGGCTATTGACAGCTGGTATCGATGTTAGCTGCTTCTTGTAGTTGTAGTTTGCCTGGACATGCCGTGGGTTGGTTCCAACCCAGTTGAAGTCTATCTCGTTTCCGTTCTGATCCTTGATCACGAACTGGCTGACGACACCCTTTCCCGAGCTGGCAGATCTCACACGGGCAGTGACTGCTCCGTACTTGATCCAGCGAGTAGAACTAACTTTCGACTCGCCACCAGTGGAGTTGAGTATCAAATTCAAATATCCATCCCGTATCTCGGCCTGCGATGTGGGTTCTGATACCCAGGCGGCCAAATTGGGGTCGCCGATATACTTTGATTTGGGCGAAAGTGCCAATATGTTGCCAAACGTATCTTTGCCAGTCTGGCAAGACGGCGCTGAATAGCATGAGCTGGTGGAAAATGAGTTGGCGGCATCACAAGATCCAGCCAAGCAGTAGAAAGCACCAGAACCACATTTACCGTCTAGGGAGCAGCATGGTAAATCTGCAGGGCAATTGCTGTCTCCAGTGCCATAGTTTTTACAGCCAGCATCAACAGTGGCCAACAGCCAGCTGGAGGCTAGCACAAAAATCGAACGCAAATACATTCCGGGTTATTAAGCGGCCCCAGCAGCTGTCTATACACACAAAAATAACAGGTTGGTGAGTGGAATGACGAAAATTTCCGATTTAGGTAGTTTATCAAGTTCAACAAATGAGCCATAATTGCCATAAAGATTTATTACCTCACAGCGGAATCAAGAAGAAAAGGGTGATGAAAAGAAGGCACACAACAAAGACTTGGCCAAACAAACTATAATGTATGATCAAGGGAAGGTCGGGCGTTAAGAAAGGCGTGAAAGGTATAAAGGTATATTCGGAATAAAAAGAAAGGCAGAGTAAAGGAAATGAAAAGGCTGTTAATGCAAAACAAGGACCAAAACAAGCTTTGAGCAAATCCAAGGCCCAGCAGTGTTGTTATTTTGGGTTTAGCCAGTGTGGCGAGACTTTGTGTTCTTTCTACTGCTCCTGCATCAAGCATGCCAAACACTGGCGAAGAACCAGGCTTTTGCTGGACTTAGTAGGATTTCTATTGTGTGCCATTCGCTATCCGGCTTTAGCCCCATCAAAGATTACTTACTATCCCTTCAATCCCAAGATAAAACCTAAAGATGATTTTCTAAACAAAATGAATGGCATGTAGACAATTAACACCTGCATTATATCACCATCGGGTCTGTCGATGGCATTTGTGTTTAGGTAATAAGCACCATTATCGCTCGTATCTTCATAAAGATGCTTTGGCTCTGCTTTTCCTTGCCTTTCAAGTCATTCGTTCTGCGATGGCTCTCATAGGCAGCAAAGGGAGCTTTGATTTGTGCACTCCAGCACAGGCCCACCGGCAAGATCAAATCACGTTCATGTGTTTATCACGGTGGCCGCCTCAAACAGAAGGCACCTTCGAACGGCCCAGTCAGGTTTCAGCTGAAGCCTTTCTCTCTACAAGCACACACACACAACTTTTCCAGCCATCTTTTTTCTATTTAAAAATACCGTTCTGCTTTTAACCTTTGCTGAGCTCTGTTGTCTTTTCCTCGCTAAAATCTATCTTCATACATTTATCAATTTACCATTTGTTTGTTTCCTAATTTACCCTACCAGAACTACTATAACTGTCCCTTGAACACACCTGGCTCAAAATGTGTGCCAGGAATTAAGGGCATAAAGATAGAGCTAGTTACCCAAAGGACGCCTTTCCTGATAAAAGGAGAGAGATGATGGGGTCCAACAGCAAGAAGGCCTTTTCAATCCTGACTAAAGGATGCCAACGCCAAACCAGAGCAGCCAGCACAGCGAAGGGTAGCAAAGAGCCAACTAAAAAACCACCAAATGCGACACCGCCACCAAAAAAGGCAGAAAGCGAGCCAAAAGAGTCGCAACTAACATTCCTATCAACCCAAACAGACACGCTTGACGAGCAGACATGGGAGTTTGTAGTTCTCTTGGATGGAATAAGCCTCAGCAACTCCACGGCGATAGAGACACGATCAACCACACCAGAGCTCGAGTCAGGGCATTTGTCAGTTTTATCACATGGAAAGAGAAGAAAGGTCAGTATAGACAGCGCCACGGCTGATACGGCCAAAGACACTCCCAATGAAGTCGCTATCACCCAAAAGCAAATATGCTCCCAACAGCAACAACAGTTTCTAAAGAAAACAAAGCAAAGAAAAAACAAGTCGGCTCCCCAGATGTTGTGCCCACATTGCGACCAAGGAAGCTTTCTCGAGTTTTGTTTCAAGGAGGATGCATGCGGATGTATTTGCCATAATATCTGCTGCTGCAAACCATGTCAAAAAATCCGGGAAACAAGAGAGCAAAATACCTGCTTCCAGGACGAAAAGATCCCGACAGCAGGATCATCATCAGTGGTTGTCTCGTCGGCATGCTACCGTCCGCCAACTCCCTTCAAGTATCCAAACCCATTCTGTAAGCTAGCCGAGAAAAACCCAGCCTTGGCACCCAAGTTGAACAATCTGGGAAGCAGCAGCGCTGGGGGAAACAATTCAAGCACATGCTCTTTCCATTCCTTTGAGAGCACACATACTGCACAAAGTGCTCTAGAAAAGCCCCAGCGTATGCGGACAACGCTTCAAGCCAGTTAATAGCAACGGTGTCCCTGCCACGGCCATTCGAATAGCAAATGCGCGTGCATACCATTGGCTTCTTGTCCTGACGTGCGTCGCATTTCTATATTTAAAGCAGAAGATAGGTTTGCTATAGCCACCAAGACTCATCCACCTAGCCAAACTTTCTCACGCCGAATCTCCAATCTCGCCCTAACGCCCTTTTATATTGTATTATTTCATTTTTAGTGATTGTATCATTCCCCCTATGTAAAATATTTGATTATCTCGTCCACCTCATCCCCTCACCCATATACCTACCTTTATTGAATCAATATCAACTTATCTATCAAAATACTCTATCACTGTTAGTCATTGGTTAGCCTTGAATTAGTCTAAATGTGATTCAAATCGAAAACCAAGTCCTCATGTAATTATAATGATCTTCCAGGCTAACGAGACCAAATGCATTGATGATGATTTGCATAGAAACGCTGGTTGCCTAATATTTGTTTTGGCAGTTTTCATTTGACATTGCAGAATAATAGATGCTCAAATATTTCAATTGTTGTCGTCTGTGCCACTGGTGTCATTGCAACAACCAAGGCAGGCCAGGCCAGGCCAGGCCACCTCCAGAAACACCGCTGTTTTTGCTTTTAGCTACTGTTTTTGGTAGCTGGACAAGACAGATGTGACCTGATGAATATGTTTGCGTGCGTTCAACCATACATGCAATGGTCATGACCATCAACCAACTCCTGTTGATTATGTAGAAAAAGAAAAAGCTGGTTGTCGCTGCTGTTACAGAGAAGCAGCAAAAATGACCCCATGATCTCTTGCGTTTTTGTGGGCAAGCAGAAGATTCCCAGCATCCATTGAGGGCGTATCTCCGCCTTTTCCATTTGCCCTTATTATTTGTTGGCAATTCCTATCGAGGGACAGAGCACCAGCAGTGCTGCTGCTGCTGCCTTCTCTGCTAGCAGCACTGGCATGCGTGCGCTTTCCGCAACCACTTTTTGTTTACTGCGTTAGATGGAAATCCAAGAGTCGCTTTGGCAGCAAAAATAGGTGGGCAGGGACTTTATACGCCAATGCATCTTTTTGCTATCAAGAATCGGCAATGTGGTTGTTGAGACAAAGAGCAATGTCAGACTTTTTGGCTACATCCGGGTGGGTGTATTCCAAACAGCAGCTCGATGGTTTGGTTTGGGAAATGTGAAGGATGTGTCAAGGCCATCAGCCGACCACAGCACAAATCGCCGCCATTTTTCAAAGTAAGCTGCTATTCAAGACGGGGTGGAGAAAGGAGAGCGATATGGGTCAAATATTCGTGCAGGCCTAAACAATCAGGCTCAGTAGCAAGCAGTGCTTGGCATAATGGAATATCTGACCATTATAAATCCTCCAAGTTAGTTGGCCGCCACAAAGGAATCTATCATCATCCCTCATGACCAAAGTTGCACTGAAATCCAACAATAAGTCCAAACATTGTCTCCATTATTAATAACAGCATTGTCATATTATTATAGAATACCTGTTTGACGTCCTGCTCATAGAACATCTAAAGTCCTGTATATGTGCCCCGTCATTCATGAGAGATTCTTATCTTGCTTGCCTGTCTGGCTGGTGTTTTGGTAGGAAGAAAACACTAGTGCGGGCCATTTGCTGAAGTACAGGCAAGAACAAAGACAGATGGTCGCAAACAAAGACGGTGCGCATGCCACGCTGCATAGAATAAGGCGGTGAGCTGCTGTTTTGCAGTGCTGGCGCCTGCTTGGTTGCCATGCGGGTCGACGGGCCGAACGCTGTATCTTTCATCTGGACACTACTCCTCACTACCAGCAATAGCAAAAGCGCTGCCTAGGTGAAGTAGTATTTATATTATTGGTCTCTGTGCCCTTGGCTAGCACTAAATTCATGTGTCTTGCCTATTCTTCTGTGGGGCTGCAAGAACCTGTGCACTTGATACCGCTGTGATTCTGCTAAGCCATGTGCTGCCGAGTTGGCACAGATAAATGCAAGCATGTGCTGCCTGTTTGATCTGTCTATAATAAGCTCTGGAAGCGGTGGCACCAGATAGCCCACACCGCAAGGAAGGAAAATAGCCCTCAAGGCCAGCCAGTACGCATCCCTGAGGGATTACTGCTGCAAATATGCATGATTGATTCCAGCAACAGTGGAGGGGTGGGGCTGCTGCTTTCATGGTTTCCAGAAGCTCTGGGATCGTGAGAAAGTGACCCGGCGCACAAACCACCAAAGAAATCGCAGGGTCGTGGTCATCAGCACCGGAACCACCTTGGCGTTGCCAACTACAATAACCCGTTGCCATTACGATCAGCGGCAAAGAAGCGCCGCTCCGCCCTTGATCCAGGGTACAGGGATAGGCTATAAGCTAAGCACATGCATTTATCCCTGACACTAGAGAATCCCCTATAGTGTGTTGCAGACCAAGTCCAGATAGCAAGGGTCTATTGTTTTATGCAGCCTGCTTTGAATGGACGCCTCCCTATCAGCTGGAGCTTGGCCTCAGTAATCGACCATATGCGCATATGCGAGCTTGTCCTGCGATCGATCCAAACGGCAGCCGGAGCTGTCATAAAATATTATTTGGCGTATGGCCTCCTATCCCCTGGTTTCCACTCTATGGCATATTTGTCCAGCCCTAGTGCTTGTTTGTGCCTGCCGAAGGCTCGCCTCCTATTGTGCGTTTATAACCACCATAATCACTATTGATCCACAGCAACGTATCCTCTGGTGTTCGCCCACTGCTCTTCAATCCACAGGGCACCGCGCCCGCCTTCTAACCTATCTGTCTGCCTATACTTGTGATTCCTGGTGGCTATCTAGAAAACGTAGGCGGGACGTTAAGGCCTGTTCATGAGGTTGGCTGCCTCCTGTTGATGTATTTCCACTTGGAAAGCAGCCCACAATTGGAATGGCTGCAGACGTCCAGAACAGCGATTTTCCTCAGGGGCCAATGAGATGGCTTGATTTTCCCATTGTTTCATCCTATTGTATTGCTGCGCTCAGTGCATCTGGGTTGTTTGTGTGGCTCTGGCCTTTCCCCTGCTTTCGGTGTCAAAGCGTGTGCGGGCTGGCTTATAGAAGGGGGGCACCAGGCAGGCATGAGCTGAAGAGTGCGCACACACAGACTCACTGGGCATACACATATTTGGGTGTGCACCACAAAAGAAAGAATGAATCTTTCCATGCTGGCTGATATATATGCGGGCCAACTTCGCGCTACTCTGTTGGTCCTCCTCTTTTCCATCCCTTATCTTGCTTAACTGTTGCCCTTGCCTATACACAGTCACTAAAGGCCTATTTTAGCTCCTCTCTCCCCCTCGTTCTTCACCAAAATCGCTTGAACACCACGCTTATATCCCTTAACTCAAATTAGTAGCTATGGTTCCGACTTGTGTGCATTGTCAAGAGGGCAATTTCCTTCAGTTTTGTGAAGTTGTAGACCGGTGTTCCTGCTCCTGTCACAACAATTGCCCCTGTCGCCCCTGCCAGACCATTCTAAAGCATCGTAGCCTATGTCCCACCAAAAAACCCTTCACCAGGGCCGCTTCGAGTTCTGTGATGGAGGGCACCACCACACATCGACCATGCCGCCCACCAATGTTTTCCCAAATTACATTGCGTAGGAATGTTACCAGTGATGGAGAGCCCACCCCTGCTCACACCCCAGACATTTCGTCCACGGCCTCGGAGTCGGACGACCACTTGGATTTCTTATCACTCCAGCTTATTCCTACCTACAGAGAGACCTCGAAAAATGCACTGAAAACTACTACCGCCGCCGCCGCCGCCAATCTAGCAGTTTCAGATGATAGATGTTCCAACCAACAAAGGCACGCCTTGGATACCGATGACAGCGATAATACGTATTATGACGGTGATGAAGAGGATGTTGATAATGATGCTCGCGAAGAGGTGGAGGATGTGGATATTGAACATGACTATAATGATGATGGCGACGATGATGATGCATCTGTTAACGACTTGGCAAAGTCGCTTTCATCATTTACTTTTATCAACTCCAAAGACTTTTCCGATCTTCCTCCTCCCCCCTCCATGGTGGTGTCTCCTGCTCGGGGAAGAGGGTCTACAATCTTGGCACCATGGCCTTGGTTGCAAGCCCTTGGCAATGCATACTAAATATGTTTATGTCTGTGGTGTGTTTGTTTTCCACTAACCATCATCATCATCATCACAGCAACAAAAGCAAAGCACACCTCCACCTGTCATATATAATATAATTTCGTGCCACCAATCCACCCACTTCCTCCTCCTCCACCTCGTTGCACCAAAATCTGCATTTTACATCACCCACATCAGCATCCCCAAAATAGCCCAGAGATAGAGCACCGCAATCGCTATTACATAATGGTTATAGCCAGCCCGATATCGACATACGTTTTTCTTGTATTCATGGAGTTCACTTTGGGGTTGGAGCTCCTTCTGTTTCCGACTTGGAGCATATCATCGTCGTCATTACTGGAGGCTGTGTTGTTGCTATTGCTTGCATCAAAGCGATGAGGATATGCTTGGGAGCGTATTGCGAATGGTAAAAATCCAACGACCTTACACACATTTGCACACAGGGCATTTCAACAAATCGCGCATATGATGTGAATATCCCTTGCCAGCATACACTTCTTATTAGCAGCATAGCATGGCCATTGCCACCACGTGTCAGCGTATTTAACCCCGCAGCATTTGAATCTATTTGCTGTGGTCCATGCGCGCGCGAGTATTCATGGATTCGAACATTACGCAGTATATCTGGATGATTGATCTCACTCAGCACATCCCATCAATGGTGGTGGTGGTGAGATATGTAGCCTACCTCTGAGATTATTAACTTGGCTATATAATGACCACCCCGTACCCTTTCACAAGCACATGGTGAACCAGCCATTGAGATAATATATACACCTGCATCGGTATTGTTTCCGAACACAACAGGCTGTTTCCCTGACAAAGGCTCACACACTTCACTGCTATACTTACTGCTAGTGAATAAAAAGCCTGGCTTTTGTGGCTCGCTTTGTACGCCGGCGTGTGAATCCCATGAAACGATGAGCAGCGTCCTTTTCTCCTGTGTTCCACCAGTACACTTTGATTGCAAGTCAACAAAAGTAGTAAAAATTCGAGTTACTGCTCTCTGATCTCCCGAATCTCACAATGTATGTTTCGACTACTAAAAGTCGCGGGTTTCGTGCCTTCTATCTTATTATTATCACCCTTTTCTCCCTCTTTGGCAAAAGTTAATTTCCATGCACAGACACCATCTTCCTCCTTCCTTATGCTTTTCATATCCTCCCTCTGCCTTATTGCTTTTTATCCGCTTTTTATTAATTACACTTAATTTTTAAGCTTTTATATACTACCTACTTTTTATAATATTGGTACATATACATAGTTTTCTCTTCCACTAATCATTCTGCCACCCCACACCTACCTACTCTCATATTCCCACTTTGTAATATTTTCTCTCCCTATTTATTTTTTGTTATCTCAAACAAGATCTGTGATTTATTGTTCCATCTCTATGCACCCATATCTGCTATTATTGTTATCATCATAGTGACTATCATCAGTGTATTATGTACGTGGTTAGATTCAGGCTGAAAATTTCATTATTGAGCTTTTGCATGTTCTCTCCTATATAAGGAGCTTTTTCAGCATTTGCAGATGCAATTTGGTTTGCATATAGATTTGTTGCAAATAGATATTGCGTAGCTTGTCTCTCAATGGCAATACATGAGCACGCAGTAGCAAGCTGGATGTTGCTGAATTTTGAGCTTGAGTTGGAATTCTTATGTTCAACACAAATGTCCCATTATTACTTGCGAATGGCTCATACTTTATCAATCTAGTACATCTATCAATATATAATTTTTCTGGTCCTCCTATAATACTTGGTGTTTCACCTTGATCATCTCATTCTTTTCATTCACCTGTATATCATATAAGTAACTTAACAACTACCACTACGTACGAGTATATATATATATATATACATACATTCAACATTTGCATTTACAATTTCTTCATACAACAATGAATGCTGGACAAACCAAGGAGTCGTCTCAGAATGGCCATCAGAAATCAGATCTCGAATTCAATGCTGATGTTCTGGGTGATATTGGGGATCTAGACGACCTTCTCAAACTCACCAGCATTGACCAAATAGAACAGGCCTTTCATTATCTTGAGGCTGCAGAAGGACAGACAGAAGAAGAGTTGATTGAAATATTAGGCAAAAGGAGCCATTTTCAGAAGCGGTTTTCTGAACTTTGTCACTTAGGGTAAGCCAAATACTGTTGTTGTTATTAAATCCGTCTATACTATATCGATCGTCATGTCTATAAGCATATCATGTTTGTTGTTTGATAGCAATGAGGTGGAGGCACTTCGGGGTTCAGTTTCTTCCATATGCGATAATATCACAAACACTGCCTATAAGGCCAAACTTATAAGCGACAAAGTAAAGTTCCTTGATAACGAGCAAAGGAAGATTGAGTCAGCTCTCAATGATGCAATAATGACCGAGCAGCTCATCAAGGATGTTGCATTGATAAAGAAAGGGATAATGGAAAACGATATTGAAAATTCTGCAAAGCTATTAAGCAGCTATATATCAACTAATCCTGAGATTCTAGAAAATCCATTTATCCAGTGCGTTGACTGGGACATAAAAGATTCTGGCGCCTCGACTGTATCAGAGTATCTACAAAAAGCCAAGAGCGACATTAAAAATGCAGTTGTTGATAGATTCGACGATGCTGTGCAACGGGGTGATACTAAGGCTATCAGCCGATGCTTTAAAATTTTCCCAACCCTTGGAGAGTCACACCTTGGTTTGGACAAGTACTCCGAGTTTTTGTGCGATATGATTAAGGATAAATCGAAAATTCCATTGCAATCCGGGATGAAAAAGGATTCTGTGTTTGCTCTTAGGCTGACAAAGCTGTTTGAGGTAGTCGCGATAATCATAGACAACAATTATTCAATAGTAGAAACACATTATGGTGGTCCTGGAATGGTTCTTCGTATTATACAGTGGCTAGAGCTGGAAGTTGATCGCAGAGTCCAAAGTATTTTTGATGCATTTGAAGATGATCGAGAGATAAGCCGTGTTGTTGACGATGTTCAGCAAACCCAAATCACCAAATCGCGCCACCGCATCCCAATACTCGCATCAACATCCCCCAGGCAAAGCTCAGAGTCCGAATTTGCTGGAATTGGCAGCACTGATTCTATTACCCCAGAAGTCAGCACAGTAGATATAAAGTCTGTCTCAAGCATTCTCAGCGAGCTATCAACTATGCTTGGACAGGTTAGTGCTTTCAGGGGCTTTTTAATATCGCGTGCTGCATCTGATATAGAGTCGGTTGCTGATGAGAAGGCCAGAGAGGGCCTGTTTCTAACTTTATCACAAATTCAAGATGCTGGATACAATGTTAATGTAAAAGACCAAAAGATTTTCGATCCTAATACAGGTCTTTTGATATCATCCTCTCTAGAATATTGGCTCAACCGTATGTCTGATACATACCTAGTTTTGGAAAGATACGTAATGCAGGCAGCGGTGGAGAATGCCATGAGAATGGATGATGTGGATTCTCTAGGCGGCTGGGACGACATTTTAAGTAGTACATTTGGGATACGCTTATCAGGAAATAGTAGAGACCAGATAGACAGTGGAGCTAGTTTTCCCAAGAAGCAGTTTAAAGGTCTGCTTGGCGCCTCTAAATCTGCATTGATATATACATCTTCATGCGTGGATGACTTTTTCTTTGTTCTCCAACATACCTTGGAAAGGACAATATCAATATGTTTACCCAAAGTTTTGAATGACATGGTTCACACGTCACTCTCGCATTTGCAAACCTATTTCCTTTCTCACATGGAGAAGCAGATTATCGTTGGGAGCGGCAAGCCACAGCAGTCAGCATGGAGATCAAATATTAATTCTGGATCCTCAAGTCAGTCGTCCATGAAACTAAATGAGCTAAAGCACCGAATGGTCGCACTCAACAATCTTGGGATGTCTACGGACTGTCTCTTGAAGCTCACCAAGAATCTGAAGGCAGATATTGCCGAAAGCTGGACACCTACTGTCGATGAAGAATCTATCAAAGAAGCCAACGAGTCGTTGGATACACTAACATCATTCACATCGAAACTCAAAAATGCGCTGAATAGCGGAATATCACAGCTTGTCAGTCAGCATGCAAAGAGCCGTGTAAGATCCATTTTACAGGAATCTTATCGTGAAGTTCGTTATGTGCTTACTGAAGAAGAATACGAAATTGTTCAAGACGATAACTTATTCCAGCGTCGATTTATAACAAAATTCAATGATCTGACTAGCCCATACAAGCAGTGTCTAACAACGCCGTGTTTCAGACTTTTGGTTACATCCATTCTAAGCATATTGTTAAATGATTGGGAAAGAGCAATCTTTTTATCCAAATTCAACCTGGTAAGTGTATATGTTAATGCTACAGATATTGACATGTTGTTTTATTATAGAAATTCTTATCAGATGTTGATGTATATGTAGCTTGGAGGTATAATATTTGAAAAGGATCTAAGAGCTGTCCAGCAATATTTGGAAGAAGTTTCTTCCAGCCTTCTAAGGGACAAGTTCGTTAGGCTAACCCAAGTCGCCGAGATTTTAAATATTGAAGAAGTCCAGGATGTACCAGAAGTATGGCGATCAAGAACAGCTTCTGATCCTATTGGGTGGACATTGAATGAAAACGACATAAAAAAGTTATTGATTAATAGGCAAGTATATCATTATTTTATTTTGATGGAGCATGATATTGGGAGACTCTTATTGGGTGCTAAAAATGATATTTTGATATTTGTAGGATTGATATTCCTGATGAGGAGGTTCAAGGGTTGAAGCTTTAGAAATATATTTTTGTATTTGTTCAATACAACTCTACTGTAGTGATAACATAATAAAGGTGCTTATATAGTAACTTCGTGGAGTCATATATGTCTTTTCCATTTTCTCATTCTGTTATTAGGACGGCCTGCAGACTCAACATCGCTGTAATCGGACCACTGATCTTGTCGGCTCTATGTTGATTCCAATTACATCATAAACTAGTGTTGCTGAGGAGAATATAAAATGATTTTAATGCAATATAGCAGCAATCTCCTACCTCGATCTGATCATCTAGAAGTTTTTCTCTATCCTTTGGTCTCCAAACCAGAATCTCGTTGTCATGCCCACCACTATACAGCTCCTAAAACGACGGCATATAATTTTTGATGTTAGCAGATGATATTTTCTAGCCAAATTGATATTATAAAGTTCAATATATTATTTGCCACAAATGTATGAAAAGGCAATGTGAGTTGCTTCTAAGCCTGAATACGCACTTAC
Source organism: Mycoemilia scoparia (assembly GCA_027575805.1). Lineage (NCBI taxonomy): Eukaryota > Fungi > Kickxellomycota > Kickxellomycetes > Kickxellales > Kickxellaceae > Mycoemilia > Mycoemilia scoparia. The sequence goes on along the minus strand of JANBPU010000002.1, from coordinate 457,587 downwards.
CTGGCCTTTATTTCTCCACACTAGACAGTTTTGCTTTCGCATTGATCCAGACAAAGTGTTGATTAAAGACCCATCTTCCAAATTAAAAACCAGGATACTGTTGTTGCTGTTTGGAAATATCAGAGTCTTTGAATCATCGTGATTAGTCCCATTTGCAATTTGCGAGGTTGGTATGCTCATTTGAATCGTTTGGTTATGAGCATTTCTGATAACATTGCCAAAATCGATCTACAGACATTCCATTGATGTGTTGCAATAACAGTTAGCATGCTTTTATCGAGCCGGCGATTTAATATCGTAGCAGCATGCCAGTTACCATTTTGTTTTCTCCAGTCGTTCCATCCCAGACTCTGATGCTCTGATCATGCCCCGTGCTTATGATGTATGATCCATCTGAACTAAATACAAGCCCATTGACCGGCCCCTTGTGTGACCGATCCGATTCCAGATAAGCTTCGCTGCCGCCTAACAGCAATAATGCAAGAAGGGTTGTGGCCAATGTGGTATAAGATTAACATCATTCATTAGTATACTCGCTAAACAATGATTTCAACGATTCCTTGACGTACCTTTTTTGTTGCCATGTTTGTCTAATGTCATTAGTAATGATGATGCCCGTCTGACGTCCCAGAAACTAATATTTCCGTCAGCTCTAAAGATCGCCGGCATAAAAATGTGAGCATATCTCAGCAGTCAATTACATCATTGCTGCTTTCCTCCCGCCCAAACAAACCCCTTGACTGGAAATTGGTTTTGTAGCAGGAGCCTTGTGGTAGAATTGAAACTATCGATTTACATACCCGCCAGATGCCAGCACATAGTCTTGATTCGGCGACCAGCATACAGCATTCGTTCCGCCTTTGTGGCCTATAATCCATTGTGAACAAGCGCAAAGGTACGTGTGCCAGACAAAATTAGACATACGGATCATGATTTTTGAAGGGCTTCATTTGGTGGCCAGCGATTATAGAGACAATCCCAGCCAGATGGGTGATCCCAGTCTATTGGCAAATGGCCACCCTTCAAAAATAACTACACATACTCTGAAAATCAGCATGTGAATACGAGAGATTTTTGTTTGGCTACTTGCCATTGAGAACTTGCGTTGATGTTCCGCTAGCAAGGTCGCACAGCCTGATAAATGGCGAAGAGCTTGCCGCTAATACCATACAACATTACCACGGTAAAAATGAGCAAACGGAAATGTAAATATATGCAGACAACATTCATGCTAATAAATGCGAATAATGAGGTCACGCTGCTTCCACAGGATTGATCATTTCCAAACCCGAAGGGCGATAGCAGAGCGGTCCGCCCAAAGAGTGATGGCGATGAGGTCACAAGACGAAAATCATATGTAGACACGCATTGCCTTGAGGACCAAGCCTCCTCGTATCGCCACAGAGATGATCTGTACTATGAACCCGTGCGTTTGCTTGGGCTGCTTACCTGCAATGAGCGTGTGGTTCCCGGTTGGAGACATGGCGTGGTTGTATACCCTAGCCCCGATGTCGAAAGTACACACATCTTCTAGGAGATTGGTATCCCACACCTTGATGGTGTTGTCAAACGAGCATGTGGTGAACATCCCGGCGTCAGGAATATACCACTCAATTCCTGTGACTGCAAAGTCGTGCGACTTCTCTCTATGTATGGGTTTGGAGGCAGCAGCAAAAACAAATTCTTGGTTAGACAATCTGCCTATGGTGGCGTTCATGTGGATGCCGGTATGTGTGTGGGTGTGATAAGTATGAATACCTACGGGCTTATCGTCGACAGTGGGGCAATTGATCTGTGGCTAGAAAGGGAGGTGCTGTTATCCTTTTCCAATATAGGCACCAAGTCATAAAGGTTTACCTTTCTATCTGAGCCTGCTGAAAGAAGACTATACAAAGTGATTGTAAGGTTATTAGTGTATGCACTACTCTGTCATTTTCGTCTGATGGTAAACATATAGGATAGCTGGTGGGATACCGTACTATCTATGGTCAACTTTATCAAGAGACAGCCAGTTGACTGGCAGTAAATGTCCTCGCTTTATCTCTCTAACCTGGCTCAAAGCCAAAGATGAATATAGGCCAGAGTTCATCCTTGGCGTTTAGAATTTTTAATTGAAAATGAAATCAGAATCATTTCTTGCTTGGTGCCGTTTGGGACCCTATTAATCAATACTTTAATTAATATATGTAACAATCGAGAATTTTGGGACATCGTTTTCATAATCCTGTGCTAATTTCTGGATAAAAGCAGTCACAGACCAAGTTAATTAACTCCTTCCCTGCACGATTTTTACTGTGGCCAAATAAGGTTTTCAGTCCTAGCATATTGATAGTAAACCCATGAATGTACAAGATGTACTTGTTATAAACTAAATAGGCAATTGTTTTTGAAGAGCGAATGCTTGATAATTAACCGTGAATGCGCCTATAATCATTGGCGACCAAAAGGTACTTTTCAAAGATAATGATCCATATATGGGCGATTATTTTTGAAGGGTGAAAGTTCACTAGTAAAACTGGACATCCATTTAGCTGTGATTGCCCCTATAATCATTCGTCACCAAAATTCACCCTTCAAAGATTATTACCCATATAGTGAATATTGAGATGATGATTATCGAATTTTTGTATCGATATCAACGACATACTATTAAAATGGTTATTTTAAATATCTATGGATGGCGTTTCTTGTAGACCAGGACATACTGGTTCCTGTGGTATAAACTCTCCTTGCCCAAGCCAGGCATTCTATTGACATCAGTGCGTCCAAATGTGTGGTTATTTTTGAAGCGTGGCTATTTGCCAATAGGCTGTGATTGCCCCTATAACCGTTGGCCACCAAAAGATACCCTATAAAACTTTGACCCAAATGTAGACATCCTAGCAATTAAAAAATATATACCAACACTGTGGTATGAGATGCTTGTTTTCTAAAGTCTTAGATATGAGTTATTATTGGACCTGGAACAAGTCAACAGTACAAAACAAATGGCAGAGTAGTCTCCTCTAAAAGGCTCATCTAGGACATTTCCTTGGATACTAGCCAATCATCACTGAGACTCCAGCTAAAATGTATTGGTTATGTGCTGATTTGCAAGGGATTGTGTGAGGGTATCCGTATGTTTCCTTTTGGCGGAGTACTTGCCACATGCTAGAATACAATTTAGTAACTAGTCGCAGTAAACTATCTGTATAGCTATTTACGATACAAGTAAAGTGAAATGAGATAGGATGGGATGGGATGGTAGAATATAACACAACATGGTTTAGTAATTTTTCACAGACAATAAAGAAGCAAAAACACATTTTATTGTTCAGGGTGATCTTTCTTTGATCTTTTGGCATCCTGGGGACTGTAGCCTTGTTCAGATGACGGCGAGGATGATTGTGGTGTCACTGAACCCCCATTACTGAGCCCTATATCCTTGTCATGCCTGCCGCTCTGACTGCCATCCTTTGCGTCTGCGCTAGTGGATGATGTAGCTATCTTGGATAGCTTGGATGGCTGTGCTTTGTTTTTTGTGGCCGAACTCATTGAATCGCTATGAATCGAGAATGAGAATGGGCGTTTTGGTGATCGTGTCTTCGACGTTGAGCTGGCTAGACCGCCATTTCCGTACTTCACAGGCAGTAATGATTTGTCCCGTCGTTGTCTAGAGATCTGTGGAGTATCAGGCCTATTTACACCAGGTTTCTTGGTATCGGTGGGGTCACTGTGAGTATCACGAGGTGAATGGGATAGCTTTTGTATAAAGTCATCTGCCTCGTCATCAGAGGAACGCCTTGTTGACAGCATCGGCTTAAACTCGCCAACCGAGCTCAAAGGCAACATCGAACCAGATGCAGAATTAGTAGGAGATGGGCTGCCTTCATTGCTTCCGTCGCTGTACAATGGAGACCCATCAAAGCTATCTTCGGAGTCTGACGCCATAGCAGATTTCGTATTTGATCTAGCCAACTCAGGTGCATGTTTTCCGTTGCTTTTTTGAGTACTTGCAATTTTACGAGGCGGCTCAGACTCAGGCTGCTCTTCTTCATTGTCTTCGGTCTGGCTAAAGTATGCCTCTTCGCTAGCGTCAAGCCCACGACTAACCAACTTTCCAGGAACAATGGCTTGAGCCTCTTTAGTGTTCTCTTCAGCTCGATCAGGATCCGAGCCCAATGTACTACTTGTTGGATTTTTATCTGTTTCATTTATACGGTTCTGAATCACAAGGTCACGGAATATGGTTGTGTATTCCAGCTCCTTGAACTCTGAGCAATAAATCTTGGATACATGGGCTACAAGCGACTTGATATTTTTGGCAAGTATGAAGTCGAAGAGCTCCAGGCATGCAGAATTAATGAGATTGTTGCGGCTAATGACGGTTCTGAAAAGCCTGATTACTGATGCCATGATTGAATTCCGGATGAGATATTTGTTATAAAACTCGTCATTCCTTCCAACACAAACTCGAACAAACCTTAGAGCAACTAACTGGAGCTCCTTCCGCTTTGAAGATAGCAGCAGTGCAATGTGGCAAGTAATGTCGGAAGAAAAAACAAAATAGCGACTTCGGTATGAGTGATGACTGACAGCAAATATCAGCATTTCACACAAAAACAGCATCATCCCAGATCGACCTTGGCTAGAATTAATCTCTTCGATTCCTTTTTCGGTGAGACCCAATATTGGCTCCATAACTTTTGATACATATTTCTCATAAAACATAACAAGGAATTCGTTTGTTTCTTTATCGACTTGCTTATCGGTGCTCCCGTTAGCACCTCCGGCTCTAAAACCCTCATTTTCATTCTATACAGTAACAGAAATGTCAGAACAAGCCATACACATGTGGATATTACTACATACGTTTCACACAGTCATCTGGACTGGGCACAATCTTACTTTAGATTCTAGACCCGATAGTTCATTCAGAGCTGGCGTTGTGTCTAGCAGCGCTCTAACTATTTCAGCGCAATACGTTCTGATTCCGTTATCTGACGGGCTATTAACATTTTCAAGCAACAAGTCAAGGAGCTTTTTGTTGTCTGTTTCTGCCTTGACTTGATCTAGGATGTATGATCTCACAAGAGGCCGGTCTTGGTTAAGTACACATGTAAGTATCTCTGCGCCAGCCAGTTGAATCTGTAGAGTGCTAGCTCCGAGAGAAAACTGGAAGATCTTGAAGAGGCCGTACTGACTGAGCGTGCGATATATCCCAAGAAAGTATGTTGGTGGCACGCCTTTGATCGTATTGCAAAACTGTTGCATGAATAGAATGACATCGTGCTTTTTCTCAGTTGGTTCATCCTCGTCTTCTAGGATATTAAAAAGTCTTTTCATATAATGTTGGTCCTGAACAAAATGCTTGATTATTTCAATGTGATTAAAGAATATGATTGAGGAAAGTATGGCTTGCATTGTGTCGTCGATGGTTCTAGCAAGAACAACATCCTTGAGATAGAGCAGCCGAAATGTCTGCTGGATCTTGCTCTCGGTTGCTGGATCTTTTATAGGGATTATCTGTTTTAGCTGTATGTTCTTTGACAAATGCTCACGATAGCTAGTTTTGTCTTTGGGATGATTCATATTGTACTCCATGATGCCAACAAAGTCTAGTATTATATCGTCTCTCACAATGTATTCGACTATGGATGCATCATTCAACAGAATTATATGTCGGAGGATTTCGCTTAGCAGTCGAAGGCTATCCGAATCCTCCAGGTCATCAAAGACTTCATAAAGCTGGACTATCTGCTTTATGTAGTCTTCTGATATTATAAAGGACACTAGCTTTTCGCGTCTAAACAAATATGGAGCTGGCTGGCTTAGAATCTTCTCTATTTCTTCTAAATTTCCTGGCTCTGGGGGTGGAAGGTGATCAAACGAGTTGTTCAAGCTTTCCATTGCTATAAATAACAAAAGTACAATGTCAGTAAACCACTTTAACAAAGCAGTATTAGCATTTATAACATACATATATTGTTGGATATATTTGCTTTAAACCACTCAAAAGCATGTTTGGCTTGCATCATTTGGGTCCTTTAGAGAGCATAAATTTAACAAACTTACCTTTGGCGATATCGTCTTGAGTCCTCAGGATAAAGTTCCTAAGGATACACAAAATGATTTAAACCCACCAACATTGTTAGGTCATGACTGCCTCAAAATGTGTAATTATAATAATTGGTTCTGCGCTCAAGAATCATAGATAAAGTTCATTTACCAAATATCATCACACTCCTCCTTGGTTTGAAAGCTTATTGCAACATTGCTGCCAGGAGATTCGGGACATACGATCAGTGTATCTAAAACAATAGGATATTGATTTATGGCGATAAGGTTTATTTTTCCTTGTGGTACACTAGCGCCCCCGCCAACCTTTACTTGTACTGGATTTCAGCGAGCTGGCTGTGTACGACTTACCTTGTTCTCGCTGATACTGATTGCCCTTTGCAACCATACTGTTTACCAAGGTAGACTCGTCCTCCTCAGAAGATACATTTAAATAGACCGAATCCTATACATTTTTCATGATGTCTGTTAGATTTATTTTTAGGTTTTGACTATTGTTGATAAATAACCCACATGTATGCGGATAAACATGTCTTTAAAAACAAATGAACCACAAAAAATCCATGACGCTTTGACGGCTACCAATGGAAACTTTTTTGTCGCCGCCCACAGGGTTTATCACACCTTCACTTACCACAGCCTGAATAATAGAAAAATAACCGGTCCCTATGTCAAACCAACCATTGTCATGACTATACCCGTATACCTTAACACGCAAGTTCATGTCGGAGCTCTCCTTGCTATGACAAGAGGCGGTCCTATATTATAATAGCAGGCCCCTCTGATAGACCCTTATATATGGTATTATAGAAATAACAACTCAAATGGCCTGTGAAATCATTATCTTCATTCACTCAAAATTGACGCTGATAACATTTATGGGATCATGCATAATACCACTTTTCCAAAAATAGATGCCAGCTTAGTTAAATCAATTTTAATTTAGAAGGCTCGCTGTTCGTGTTTGGTTGTAATTTGGTTGTGTTGTGTTTTGTGTATGGATTGGAATTTCCCCGTTGAGCAATAAAAACTAGTTTTCTAGCTGATATCCAAAAATAGTACAAGTTTATTTCGACAGTCACACAGTGATTTTAGCCACTCTAGTCAGTTTTGGACTTCTGGTATTAACAAATGCGACTACAACTTGTAATAAATTGGATTCTACACAAATTATTGGCTCCAATAGCCTCATTCTCCTTCTAAGCCATACTACAGCTTATAAAAACACAAAGTCGTTGGCAAGCTCTCTACTAAAAGTTATCAGACTGGTACCCCCCACACATTCCCTGTAAATCAACCCGTAAGCAATACATTTTAGCTGGAGTCTCAGTGACGATTGGCTAGTATCCAGGTGAATATCCTAGTGCCCTTTTAAAGGAGACTACTCTGTCAATTATTTAAATACTTGTCGACAATGAATGAATACTTAAGCTAGTAAAGAAAGTAAAGCTGGAAATAGTGTAAAATGTGGGTAAATTTTTATTGTATTAAAATCAAAGTTGTTTTGTAAAATCACAATTTTAAGCTATTCAAAGTAAAGAAAAATAAATAGTAGTAAGATCAGACAGCTGATATTGGCATTACTTCCTAAATATAGAGCCCCTCAAAGCAAAGTACTCTGTGGCCTATGGTGTCTGAATAGTAGGTGTGTTCAGCGAAGAATTCATCTTTAGTCTGATAGGTGGGCGGAATTCTTCATCAATGGCATCCTCGCTCTTAACTCCAGGAAGCTCAGAAGAAATGCTGAGGGTAGAAATGTCTACATCCAATTCATCTCCTTTGGCACCAGGATGCTTAGGTGTACCAGGGATTGAGGTTGGGCGTGAAAGTTTTCCAACGTCGGCATCATAGCCAAAGTAATCGCCAGAAGTGAAAGCATCTGGGTTGCGACGACGAATTGCACAGTGGCGTGCCTTCATATACTCAATTCCCATGCGCTTCCAGTCAAGGATCTCGCTGAGACGCTCAGTACGGTTACGCTGGTTAATGCGTTGACGGCGTGTCTTTTGACAGAAATCAAACATGACACTTGCTAACTGATCAATAGACTCATCTGGTGCCTTGAGGCGACGATCTACAATGTAAATACCATAGTCCTCAGGGCGCTCAATATTATCCTCCATATAGCAGCCGAATCCAGATAGATTGGTTGTAATAGAGGGGACACCCATCACTGTGCACTCAGCAGGGGTATAGCCCCAAGGTTCATAATAAGAGGGGAACACACCAAGATGTGTGCCACGAATGAAGTCTTCGTAGTCAAGTCCAATCACGGGGTTATTAGCGTTAAGGAACTCTGGATGGAAGACAACTTTGACGCGATCCTCATCATTGTTAAATAGTCCATGGTGACGCAGCTGGTTTATTACTGGATCCTCGGTATCACTGACCATGTTGTGGGTCACAATAGGGGGGAGCGCTTGTCTTTTGACAGCTAGGGCTCTGCGTTTCAAAAGAATTTGATCTTGTTCTTCTAAAAGCTCTTCGACCTTGATATCTTCTCCGCGAGATAGCAGCTCAAACATTCTGTTACCAATGCGATTTGAGACCTCGTCGATACTGTCTCTGAGCTGTTTGATAAGGGCCTGTCCCTTGAGTGTTTCAACAGTGAAAGAGTGTGTTTTGGCAGGTGCAATTATAAAGGCGACAACCGTGACTGGCGAATTGCATGCCTTTAATCTTTGATTCAAACCTAAAACATTAATACAGAGCCATAGGTTGGTAACTGCACACTAAACACATGCGGTTCATACAAATTGGCAAGTTCTCCATCAAATGAAGCATTGTATCACCCAAGTAAAAGTAAAGTCAACCTACGTGCTAAGCCATCAATGTACATGTCTATACCCTTATTACGGAACTCATATCGACCAGCTGTGAAGAAATAGAGGGTCTTATCAAGATCGAAGTTGAAGTGCCCATGGAAGTGGCCACGGACAAAGTTGTTGATTTTTTCTTTGGCGACTGCATGCAGGTTTTGGAATTCGTGGGTTGCACTGAACTTGACCACATTGAGTCCATTTGGGAGAACACCGTCTACAACAAATTGCAGTGGAGACAGAAAAGGTATAAGTGACAAAAACCCAATAAGTAATGAATATATACATATCTGAGAGTCTGATGGACCTCAAACAAGCAGATTTCATGAAATCATTGAATGTGCAATTACCTGGACGACGTTTGAGAAGGTGCTCAGCCTCGTAGGCAGTGATGTTTGAGACTGTTGTAAAGACATCAACACAATGTGCAGCAGCGCGCTCTATGCAGTATCTATGGTATATCCCGCGCTTTCCAGCCTCCTCATCGACGTTGAAGTGTTTAAGGTTGTTATAGAAATCAACGTTTCCTGCACAAAGATATCTACCGAGAAGCGTGGCGTGTGTTGTGAAGATTGTTGACACATCGATCTTCCATTTGTGACAAAGGATGGCACCCACGCCAGCCTGCCACTCGTGAAATTGGGCAACTATAGCATGCTCCAGGTCATGAGCCAAGACCTATGATGGAAGAAGGAACGCATCAAAAACAATAAGAGATAGTAAAAAGTTATATGGTTGTGTCAGGAGTTGAAAGTCATTACCAAACATAAGGCTATAGTAGTATGACATGGCAAGTAATGGTAGTAATGGCTGTGTCCCCAGGACCACATACACGCACACCACACACAAAAGTGCTATATACATACCTCTTTTAAGAACCAAGCAACTAGATAACCGAGCATGATGGAATCGTTTGTCTCAATATCATGAGGTGGACTGGGAATGCCAGCAATCTTCCATAGATCGCCCTTCCACTCGTCAAGCTTGTGTGCAGCGGATCCCATGTCGAATAGGATAACCATAGGAGCACCATCAATAAGCCAGCGACCGTGAAGTATCCTGATACCCTCCCTCTCCAAAGCACTGATACTCTCTCTAATAGCAGGAATAGTGCTCTCTACAGGCTCAACCTCAACGTCTGAGGTGTTATGGTTGAGGGGACCAAAAAGGTGGTAGCGGTTGCCATACTCTTGACAAGTGATGGGGGCCTTTGTCTTGATAACAGTATAGATGCCACCAACTACAAATCAAAGTAGAGTTTGCAGAGAAGATCATTCATATGTGAGTAGCAATAATACAGAGCAGTACAAGATAACCGAGCCCAAGAAGGGGCAGCTTTTGGAGTAATATGAGGATGCAGTCGGAGTGGCTTTTAAGGGTATATAGGTGCAAGTATATTAAAATGCTGAACCAAAAAACTTACCTTTATTGGCAACCTCCCAAGCAGTTTCAAATAAAAGGGGTTGGTGTACGTCGCGCATAGTTTAAAGTTTCAAGCAAGAGTAATAACAATAAAAGGTATGGCTATAAGAGGGAGGATCTAGCAAAAGTAACAGGCAAATAAAGAAGCAGCTGTATAACAGACTAAAGGTAATAATTATGAGAGGGAAAGCAAGGTAGATGGATGAAGAAACTCAAAGGAGAAATGGCGAGGTCAAAAGAAGGACATGGTGCGTTCGTAATAAAGGACCAACATGACATCGGCTGAAAACAATACGCATGCACAAACTTGCCATTTCCAGGCTGAGAGACCTATCAAATTCAGATCTTTAGGAAATAAACGATTGCTGATTCAAAAAACCACCTTACTTTAATAAAGTGCCTGCGGATGGTTCAACTAGCTCCGTGTTTCGCCAATCAAAGTGTGACGCACTCCTAAAAGCAACATCTCACAAATCAAGCCTTTCTGTATAGCCATCTGATCGCTCCGATAGCAGGGTCTTGTTTGGGTGCTCGATCTCAAGCCCAACCCATTTTATCTACTCAGCTCCTGGTTCTCATTGTTCCAGCCCTTCGCCGTGTGACCTGGTTGGCCACTAAGGGCCCCACCCGTCCTGCCATTATGTGTGCACAGGCGCTTTGTTGCCTGCCCCATCCCAAAGCCGTCCCTGTTTTTGGCGCTACAATCATCTGCAGTGCCTGCCAGAGATGCGATCCAAATATGAGCACTGCCACTCTAGAACATGTTGCTTCTGGCTCTTTTCTATCATCAGGCATTTAGAAGCACTGAATAGGATTTGGATTCCAACCCATGCTTAATGCCATTGGAATTGTATTAAAATCAAAAGACAGGCTTTGCATTCATTTCCTCCCACGCAAATCAATTCAATCCCTTCATCTCGGGTATTTGTGATCTTTGCAGTTGATTTTCCTCAGGTAAAGCTTTACCTGGCAAGAGTATTGGCCAAAGACAGCATGACCATGTATACATTAAAAATTTAATCAATTTGTCAAAGGAATTGTCTGGTAGCAAAGAGAGAGTACTAAGGAATGAATCCTCTAACTTGATCAAGAAAATAGATGCTCGCCGAACAGTTGGGCAGGATTTGCATGATATACCCATAAGCTAAACCGCCCCATTCCCCAACTAGTTCGCTCGAACAATCAAGGCCGAAACAGAAGGCCCTGCGTATCTTTAAAAATCAACCTGGCGCTCTGCGGCTCCGATTTGCACGTATACACGCTCCCGGATATTAACAAGTATGTATATAAAGTCAAACTTAGAAACATGGCATCTCTCGGGAGGACGATGCATCTCCCGGTAATAGCTTATTGACTCGGTGGAGGGAGTGAAGGCAGGAGATAAAGGGGGACACTCAAGAAACAATGCAAATGGTTTCGCGGCCCACCATCATGCCATCTTACTGTTCTTATTATCGTGCATTATCGACCATCTTATCCCCACAGAAACACCAATATACCACAAAGTATTGCAATAGCCCCCTACACTTATTCTCCCATCACGTAACATTGTCCTTATATTTGCTGGCTTTTGACAACAAGTTAGATTCCTAAAGTGGCACCGGCACACGTAGATAAAGACGATAGCTATCATTTGGTCGAATTCACATCTTCGAATTCAGCCTCCTCGTCAAGAAATAACATTACTGCAGCTGCAAATAGCTTCCAGAGCGACAGTGGCTATATAGGAAACAGTCATATAGAAATGACCAGTAGTAATGGCGTTTCTAGCGCCAGCAGCATTGCCGGCCAACGACTGACCAGTAGCAGTTTTAAGGCAAGTCGCATTACAGTCTGAGCCTTGGAACACACAGAGCTATGCATGCCTAATGTACTAATAATGCCCACAAATATGGTCGCTTTTATGTAATACACTGCTTAGATTACTGCATGGTGGATACCTACTCTGCACACTGTATTTGCTGCCAGTAAGCTATGGCCCTATAAATTCCTGTCTCTAAAAATATATGGATGCGGTCCCACATTGCCAGATATATACATACTAGCAGTGGTAAAGAATATTTATAATTGCTAACTTTTATCTGGCTGTCTCTTTCTCTTTGTGCGTGTGTGTGTGTGTTTCCTTTTGTAATCAACTACGCTATAGCCGCATTCATCTCGGCACTGATCACTGGATGGCACCTCCACTATTACAAGATTGTTAAAAACGAGCACTATGGCTATCCTGATGTAAGTAGCACACACCGACATACTTGTGCATTTGCTACCAGACTTATCGCTCCGTGGAAATACCACCCTTTTCAATTAAGGAAACACCCACATGTACTTATTTGCTTATTCGCAATGGTCAAATGGCATGCATCTGTATGTAGGAATGGTTCCCAAGTGTGAGCGCTACAATTGGCGATAGGTATCCCGAACGCAGCGTTTTTCAGATCTTCATCGCACTAACCTGTCCAGCACGCCTCCTCTTGATTTCGGTGTGGTACTACTTGTGCGTCTCATCTCCAGCATCTGTCGGAAAGTCAAACAAAACGCCACTGGCTCTATTTGCCATTGGCTTTTTGCGCACAGTTACATGTGGCGGCTGGGTATATGTGACTTCGACCGACGACCACGATATCCACGACATAATGATGATTTCGTACATGATCTTTACCCTGCCCTATATGATTCTGATGATCAAGACTGGCTCCAGCCGCACTCTGACAAACTATACTGCTCCTGCCGAGGCCAGGCTTGCCAACAAGAGACGCAAGATTGTGTGCGCTTTGTTCTTTGGCTCTATCCCGCCCATGGTCTACTTCTTCATTAGCCATAAGGTCCACAAGGTCCCTGGAGGTATGTTGCAGCAATACTAAAAGGCGAAAAGCGGCTGTCATTGCAGCAGCCACCGCTAGGAGTTATATACATATATGTACAATATGCACATTAGTGTGGTGCAAGCAATGAGTAAATCTCTAATATTTAACATTGCGCCCAACAACTTGCAAATTTCCTGACTTTTTGATTTGGTGCTATAGCTTACACGACCTATGCCTTCTTCGAGTGGGCACTGATTCTGTTTGACGTTCTATTTGACTCCTTGGCAATGACTGAGTTCAAGTTTATTGACATTGGCCTATCGCACTCTAAACAGGGATTGGTGCGCGACTGATATTCAACCCGCAGGGCTATTCTACTATGACTTCCCAGTCACCTTGATAATTGGCACGGGCCCTTTTAGACACAGTACTAATATACACCTAGGTTTTAGCAATTTGTGCGAGCTGGTGGAACCAAATTTTAATAATTGTTGTAATGCATGTCTACGCTGCTTTGTGTAAAAGCTGATGGTTTGTGACTAGCGCTGTTTGGGGCAATCTTTCACAGTAGTAGACTTGATCACTGCAAGTCTTGAGTAGACTACAAGACATACACTTATTAATAGACTATAGAGACCAATATCCTATGTGGTTGGAATAATTAGAAACACGTGTGTTTAATGTCGGACAAGACAATCGTCAAATATACTGGTAAAGTATGTGGTATCATGAGAGTGTCCTTCGCAATAAAGGAAAGCGGTCCCAACAATCGGACCGCATGTGTAAGAGTACAGGGCTGGACATATCGGATCCACTGTTTATTTCATGGACCACAATGCTGTTATCTGGCAAGCAGTCTTGGCCACATCTAATTGCTCAGATCAGGATGTACCTGATGTCGCTCATTACGACAAGGCTATGGATGAATGTTGAGGATCTGCACTGCTTTATGTGGTTGATGGTAGCTGTGCTACTACATTGGACATGAATAAAAGGAGGAATAATATTAGCTGTAAGACCATGCCAAAATTAGAGGACTCTCGTATCAGCTGAGTAACAGTTGCACATTCATGTATATCTCAAGTTTGATAGGATGGTATTTTAAAACCAGAAGCAGCTAATTACTAGCCTCGCCAAGTGTACACAAATCCTGATAGAGCTCTGTACCATGAGCACATCTAGGGTATATACATGTCTATGCTGCACACAAACATTCGAGCAGCAATGATAAAAACCCAAAAACCGTAAAGAGGTGAACCAGAATCACAAGTTTACAAGGACATCAATTGCTATGTACACATTAAAATTTGCGCTATTGAGACTAATTGCCAAGCTAATATCCGTCAATAAATAGGGGAAGGCTCGGCTCAATATGATGGGCTTGAATAACGAACAAAAACAACGGCAATAACTCTGCCTATATCTCCCGATGTTCTCTATGAGCCATGCATATCGCTGCCATTGATCCTATTCATGGTAAAGGAAGAAATAGAGCGATAAAAGAAGCAATGATTTTTGATTGATACAAGATGTTTGGATTCATTTAAAAAAGGAAATAAAAGCAGGGGGAGGAGGATAGGTATAGCGAGTTTGGGTCCTAATATTGCACAGCCCCCTTTCATTGTGGCAATAATGTGCCAAAATAGCTTGAAATGGCTAAATAAGGCGTATGGCTATTAAGTTGTTGTGGTCTGGTGGCGGCAAAAATATAGCTCGAGCACATACAGCAGAAGAGAGAGAGAGAGAGAGAGCGTGTGTGAGCAATGCAGAGCCATTTTGGTAGCCCAATATCACAAGCTAATATGCCAATTCCATAGATGGTATTGGGTGTGGCAATCGCCAGGAGTTCGATTGTAGGTATAAAGAGGGCGCAACATTGATTTGTGGCATTGTGCGCGAGTGTGAGCCTGGATGGCTGTCAAATATGGTATAAGACAAAGTCGTCTCGTATAACTGAATCTGCGATCAGACCCAAGCTCAGCCACATTTGGCAGGAAGACATGACAAAAGGGTTGGCCAAGACACCGACATACCTGCACTGTGGTGTGTCAATAACATTACGGAGCGGTGTTTGGGAGACGTGGTTTATTGCCATTGTGCAAGAGATTTTGAGGAATCACAAGCAGTCGGAATACGACCATCACCACAGATGCTGCACGGTTGGGTACTTTAGTTTAATGGCATGCATGTGAGCTAGATTGTGCACATCGCGGTAAACAACGCAGTGTGCTTATCAGAAAATCCCTAGGCTGAGGTACTACAGAATGCGAGCATGACCACCCGTCATCGTGGGCCATGATTTTCTTTGAGTGTAAGGACAGAGACGGCTACTATGCAGCGACTAGCTAAAGTGACGGGCACCTAGTCTTCTGTTTGTGCGCCCATGCATTCCATGCAGCCCGAGCTCTTTGGGTTACACGAATGATGGTTGCCAGGGAAGGCTTGCTTGGATGGCCATAGATGCTCGAGGAGGGAAGATCCGTCCAGCAGAATACCTCACGCCGTGTAACTCGATGTTTAGTTCTTTGCCATTCGCATACTTTGCTGACCAAGGCTTTGTTTATTGCTGCTGCTGCTGCTGCTGCTGATACCAGCCATGATGCCCAAATAGGCCAACAATGGCCGCCTATTCCAATTTACTTTCCATACGGGCATTTTGGGCGCAACCGCCATATCTTTCCGGGCACTATTTCCACAACTATTTAAGATCCACCCCCTCCTGCCTCACAAATTTCGATTCCTAAGCTCTATATCCTCCACCAACTTTAAGTAGCACTGCTCTAATAGCCGCCAACACAACGCTCTCTTTAATACTTGTAATCTGTCTTCTCTTCTCTATTTCCATCGCACACACTGTCTCTGACATTTCCTTGATACCACACAGAGTCTCGCCTCACAGATCTCTCCAGCAACACCATGTCAAAGAAGCTTTCTAGATCCGATCTCAAGATCCTTGGAGTCAGTGCCATACTCCCTCCGCTAGGCGTGCTGCTAAAGCACGGCAAGATGGAGTACTTTTGGAAAAGCATTCCTCTCACGGCGCTTGGAGTCGTTCCAGGAATAGCATACGCCTGGTACGTGGTTCTCAAGTACCCCGGCATCAACTTCCGAGAGCAGCTCAAGGGCGAAGATGTAGACATTTGGAGTACCACCGACAAGAATGACCATGTAATATATCTCGTTAACGACACCAACAGCTCAATGACAACTATCAACATCCCCGAATACCCCCGATCCACACTGGACATCAAGTGCAGCAAAGAGTTTTTTGACGAACTGCCATCGCCACCCGCCTCGCCTACCACTGCCACCAGCAGCACCTTCAACTTTTCTGGACTCACATTGCCAGAGTTGGTAACATCCAAGCCTCTCAGCGAAGACATCGTATTCTAAAAGTGTGCTTGCTAGTAGTAGTAGTACCGACTACTGTTGCAAGCACTTGCTATACAAAAACAACAACAATGATAATAATCACGGTGTCGTGGTGCAGTGACTGGAGTTTGGTTTACCAATCCTTGTAAATATAGGCGGGATCCTACTTATTGGAGGGAACCCGTAGTCGTGGTAGAGGTGATGCGATGGCTGTGGTGGCGGTGCGGTGCTGTTTCTCTAATATGGATGGCTTTGGCCTTCCAATGCTGTGACAGAGTTATGTTTATTTCCTTTACAAACATACGATGCACACGCCAGGACCTCTGTTACGACGCTCCGCCGCCACTACACCACCTTGTTTATCTTTCTTCTCTTATCCAGATGATATTTATTTTAACTTACGACCACCGCCACATCACGACCATCTTTCTAGCTACCTCTCTTTATTATTACGACCAACATGCCAACGCTGCGATACGACCGCCTCTGTTTCCACGATCCCCATATATTCGCGGTGCTACAAACGATACTGTTATTGCCATATAGTTCTTTCTTAATTCTTGTTTGATATTATACATCTGTACCTATACTATAGACTATACCTTAATTATTTTTAACTTTTAATCACAATAATATTTATTAAAGCAACAGACTGCGCTTCTTCATAGCATTAACATTGTGACAATTGGAAAATTCGCATTTATTGGTTTACAGGAATGCATTTAGGTGCTTGAGTGCCATTGATGTAAGAGGAAGGACAGGGGCAGGTGGCATTTGATAGTAGATAGTAACAAAGAAAACACCATAGTGACGATCGTTTGGTTCATCAAGCAAAGCGAGCCAGTCACCTGATTAAGCAACAGTGGCTCTTGGCAACGATGATGATGATGATGATGATGATTTCCAAATCGCACGCTACTTTCTAGGCTTTCCAATAAAACCTTGGCAATTGCTAGAAACCCCGGCTACATTCCTTACCTTTCTTACCTAAACTTTTTTATAATATACAGGGCAAATACCTGGACAAATACCTCTATTTTTACCGAAACAACGAACCAAATTGGCAGATAACCGTCAAAGCCCAAATATAAACTCAGAATCACATATACATAAATATCTAGGGAAAAATGCAACGAACAGACATACTGCTGCTTATAATGGGGTTCTTTCTCCCCCCAGCTGCCGTTTTTCTCAAGCGTGGAGTCGGCACAGACCTCGTAATAAACATTCTTCTAACCTTCCTCTGCTTTATTCCGGGAATACTTCACTCATGGTACATCATATTCACTTATCCAGTATCACGGCTTGATAGGGTTGTCGGCAGAGGCAGGGCCAGATTACTACCTCGGGACTACGGAACTGTAGGATAGGACCCGCACCTTTGTATACATGGATGTATTTTTCACAAAGCTCTACAGAAATCGCAATTGCAACAATAAAGCTGGTGTATATATATATAGCAGTAAAATAGGGAACCCAGCGTGTACTTGTTCATCGTGAGTGTGCCAAGAATAATACTGATAAACCCTCATCTCGAGAGGAGGCTTTATTGCATAAACTAGACAGTAATGGCCCCTCTCAACTTTTCAAATGTCTTTTTAAATATTTTCTGGTTGTTTTCAGAGCTTCTGTTGGAGGATGATTTCTACTCAATTGTAAGCCGATGTGTAAATCATAAATAGGCACAAATACCTCTACCCCCTTGAGGTGGCTGCTCTTCCAGCTTAGGTAGTTTTATCTCAGCTTCTACATGCATATAATAAATGTTTATACTAAAAAACGATTTTTGCTACACTCTGATGTTACTTTTGTATTTTTGCCATGGCTATTGTTGAATTTGATTGATGGCCAATAATTGCTGGAGTACTTTTTTAAAAAAAATATTTTCCGTAACCATAGTACCTACAACAGCTTGAAAAAATATCAACTTAATCGTTCCTATCTCAATGTTGATGTGCAGTTTACCAGGTCAACTTTGTTCCAAGACAGCGTGGCATTAGGCCCAAGTAGTTGTAGAGAGCCAATGCAATTGACCTTGCCACTATACTTGCCACTTTTAACGCCCAAGAGACACCGCTAATAAACCTGACTGACATTACAAAAAATGCCAGTGTGTGTATAGAAAATCTGTATAGCATTGGTGCATATTAGAATAGTATGTTAAATAGCAGAATCTCCTCTAAAAGCGTACCAGAATAATCCTACCAAGTATCCATCTCTCGCTATCACAATTGACGATGTGGCACGTAAAGGTTTAATTTTAGAACTTGAAGCCTAAAGAATCCCAGAGCAATGCTAAGCAAGTGTGAGAAGATGTATTATTGTTTCTGCATTTTAAATTATAGTTACACAAATAACCATTGAAACTTTGTAAAGTTAGCAACTTATTGGCACAATTTACAAACATGTATACATTTGAAAGATCTAAATTTAAAATTGCTTGTTTGTTTATTTAATGCAGATGTGGTTCACCACATGTCTAGCAAGCCAAGTAGCGCGTATGTATATCAAATGCACTTAATTGGGTCTAAAAATGGGTAGAAGTTATTTTTGAAGGGCTATAGAGTCACCCATTTGGCCGTGGCTGTGCCCTTTAATCGCTGGCCACCAAAAGATACCCTTCAAGAATCATGATCCAAATGAAGAATGCCATTCTGCTCAGCATATTTAGTGTGGCCAGGTAGTATGGCAGAGATTGCGCTATCCAAACAAAGATCAAAGAGACGACTGAAAATCAAACGGGGTTGACCAAAGGGGTCGATAAACCATGATATTTAATCCTAAACATCAGAGCCAATCTGACTAGATGAGTGGAAAGCAGGCGATTTAGACGATTTGGTGGGAAAGAAGCTACGAAGTCCTATTTTTATTGCTTTAGACAAAGGGGATTCAATGCATATGTATGTATTTGCGTGCAAGTAGGCCAGTTATAAAGCTTTTTTGTTTGCTGACCTCGACTTTGGCTCTGTAAAGGCCTTATTTTATTCTTTTCTCCATTTTTCTCACCCACTCACTTCAACATTTATTGCCGCAAGTCACTTGGCTCGTTTGTTGACCAACCAATACGCTTTGTTCGCCTTAACACAACCTTGACAGGCTTTTACGTTTGAAGCCCAAGCAAGCAGTCAAGCACTTTTTCCGAACTGCTTCCGCACAAGCGCATATGTACGGGCGTGTGCCTTCATTACCCTGAAAACACAAAGTATAAGCCATATTTTCTCTCCATTTATAAACACACCACAGCACCGCAACCATCACCACATACTGTCTCCCAAAGACTTCATTCCCCTTTCTGGTTGCCTTTTTCCTTCATCACCCCCTAAACCTTTTATTATAACCTCCCTCAAACTAGCATAGGCTTTCATTCTCTTTTATTCTCTACATATCTATTTGGTATACACCTAAAAGTTGTTTAAACCCATTTACATTTGCCCATTTTAACTTGGTCTTGGCATAGCTTGCAGATAGTTATATTGATATTACGTTACTTTTTGCCTATTACTGCCACTGCCATAATAAGAACTCCTCCCCGGTGGTATTATACATATTTTTATTTACCCAATACCTGCAAACATAGAGGAATACCTGCTTGTTTGGTTGCACCTCTCTCCAAGCTCTCCTTAGTACGCTTCTATCAGCCAACTGGCATCTCATCATATTTCCCAATACGGAGGTGTTGATCTATACGGGCATTATTCCTGGCTCCTTAGGCCTCTCTCTCTCTATATATCACCGTTGCATAGTTCCCAAAACCGCAGCAGGTATTAATAATCCCAACCTTGTAATTAATGAAGTCTTTTTGTGTTCCACAAAAAATATCCATGACAAAAACATCCAGCAATCGCCAAGTTTCAAAGACTGATTTAAAGCCGCCGCAACGGCATTTGCCTCCTATACTTAGAATTGCCAAAAATACGAAAATGCAGGGCGCCGATATAGTTTTGCTTGTCTTGGCCGTTTTTTGTCCACCTCTGAGCGCTGTATTCAAACGTGGGCTAAGTACTACGTTTTTGCTGAATATCCTACTAACCCTACTTGGTTATTTACCTGGTAAGCAAAGACATCCCTATCTATACACACACACTATTATATATATATGTACAGTACATGACTCCATATCTTGGAGGAGCTTTTGCTGTGGTGTGGTGTGTTATGTGTGTATTTCAGACTATTTTTCTTTAGAACAAACATCTATCGTTGTATAACTAACTACAATCACCCTGCATTTATGTGCATATTTTATACATATAGGCCTCATACACGCATGGTACCTGGTGTTCAAATACCCCATCCAGCAATATCATATGCTTCCATTCGGGATTGGCGAAGGGCGATTTAATAGAGAGTCTTCGAGCATAGATCTCGAAGTTGGAATTCCAGATTCGCCTGGATCCCAGTCATCAATGCTAACATCGGCTGAGACTCCCGGATCGCTCCAGTCGGCAAAAAGGTCCAGCAGTTTTGCCAGTGGTCGTAACAGCTCTGATAAAAAGAAATCATCTGCCAAGTCCGGCCGTAAGTCTCAGGCAAAGGATCGGCGTAAGAGTTCGGTATCTGCTTCGACCTCGAGATGGGACCGTTTCACATCTATTTTGGACTTCCCAGATCCTACCCAGCAGCCTCCTCCAGGAGATTATGATGATTACAGAGAAACCATCAATCAAGGTAATCATCACCGCCATTATATTCATATCTGATACTCTGTCACTTGCTTTAATTCATGCATGAATGATCACTGATTTGTTTTTTGTGTTTCTATTTTGTAGCCGCTATTGCCAGCGCAAAGCTAAAGGCTAATGGCAAGAACAAAAAATCACACAAAAAAAGGAATTCTCATAAAAAGAAAAAGTCTCCAAATGATGACACCACAGCATCTCTGCTATCATCAAGAAGCATTGAGCAGATGGAAATTCATAGCGACAATAGTGCCTCTAGCAATGGCAAAAAGAGTCACGATAATGACAATACCCCATTATTATAGTTTTATAGGCCTCTCTGCACTCTTTCTCTCTAAACAGCATCATGGGTATGTAAATAACTACAAGTTGTATTATTAATGGTAACCATGCACACGCACGCACGCACACACACACATATATATACACCCCTGGATGAGAAATGAGGACGAAAGTTTGCTTAGCAATGTTTATTTGTTTTTTCTCGTTTGTATTCTATTCTTAAACAACGATCATTTTCTTAGCTTTTGACCTTTATGAAACATTTGGTTAAATAATAATAATAATAATAATAATAATAATAATAATAATAATAATAATAATAAATGAATGCCCAATAATGTCTTTTGTTTTATCAAAGCTTGGCAAAGATTAGTTTCTTTTCGCAACCATTTTATTTTTGACAAAGGGCCTTTTGTGATGTGAATTATTTTTTAATCTTCACAAATACATTCTATGTTTGTATAGAGACTCGGTTTGTTTATAGGAATGCATGTGGCCTATGTGTATTTTTTCAAAAAGCTGTACATCTATTCAGAATCGTAAAAGCGATCCAACCGAGCAGCAATGCAAGGCGCAGGTCGATGATGCCCCGTGCGAATGCTGCACCACAGTTCGTCCAAAAAGATGGGAAGAGCGAGAGAATGCTCGGGCCCATCATGGCTTATTTTTTAAAAAAGAAAATGCAGAATGGTTGCTGGCAGTAAGTGAAGGTCATCTTCAGGAAGCATTGGAGATTTGCTGTGTATCTGCAACAATGGGATGTAAATGAATATGCTGGCTAATGTGCTGAGCTATTGGGCAGGCTAAATCGACACAATTTGTTTGCCATTACGGCATGTTTCTGGAGCAATATGTCCAGCCTGCCAATGGCAGCAGCCCCATGGATGAATAGCATTCCTTTATGACGACCACCCTGGCTGTGTATGCCCACATGGCTGATTGAATATCGTCGGCTCACAAGTTTCCTTCTCTACCTCGCGCAGTTAGCTGGGGCTTCATGGCCACCAGATACTTGCTTCCTGCCATTTCGTTATTACATCTGCTGTGTGTTTATGTGTGGCCTGCCCCTGTTGTCATTGCTGTCTCCGAGTTGGTTATACTTCCATTTAAATCGCAGCTTGTTCGTTTAGGCCTTGGCTTTACTTTTATATATCTACTTATACTTTTCCACATATTTTCTTGTTTCTGTTGGTCTTTTGTATTTGCCAATTAAGCTTTTGTATTTTGTTGTTCTCCTTACTCACAGAGCAGCCACTGCGAGTTATCCTGGTACCTGAAACCATCAGCATACTACATCTTTCACTATCATTCCTATCTTTCTCTTTTTCGATACACAATGTGTCCAGGCAGAAACGATACTGGTCCTGCCCCCAAGAACAACAAAGATGCTTTTGGGGCCTACCCCAATGCTGCTGGCTCTGGCTATGCCTCTAACAATGAAAGCATAGGCAGCCCGCATCGCCAGGATACTGTATTTGAGAAGCTCCAGCCTCATTGCGCTTCTCTATTCGAGGCAAGTATACAATCATCCACCATGCTTTATTGGATTAGAGCGGGATAGCCTCTGCATCCAGTATCATAGTTTTAGATATGGCCACTTCATAGCTGATGGCTAGATATTGTTGCATTGTATGCTGTTGTGCAAACACCACTTAAATACGCACATTTCGCCACGTGGATCCAAATAAATAATCAGATAAACATGCCATTTCATTTATAGTACGAAAACCCTCGAAAGTCAACTTCGTTCCACATGACCGAGCTGCCTCGAGATATCCTTGTTCCTCTTTCAAGCCGGGCAGAGGAATGCCAAGAGCTGCTAAAGCTACATCCTGACTTTGGCCAACAGGTGGCCCATGTGCTGGACAAGGATAGCCATAACAAGTTCAACAGCCTCATTCAGAAATCAAGGACCGAAATGTGTGACTCTGAGTGGATCAAAAAGCTGTGCCTTCTCCTCAAGGGGTGCTCGCCTCTTTTGTGGGTCCAATTTAAGAATTTGGTTGGAATAGATGCGGATGACGATCCGTACTACAAGCATACGCCCAACAAGCCTGCTGACAAAAACAGCGGATGTTCCATGGCCGAAAGCACCGATGCCGCCTCCAATGCCAGCCCAATATCTGAGGCGAGCCATAAATTCTACAAGGGTCGCAGCCCCTATCTGCAAACCATTTCTAATTCTGGCAAAAAGGAAAAGAAATATGATACTGCGTCACCTCTTGACGACTGGGGTTTCGGAAGAGACAAAAGCATTACGGTGAATCCCGAAGTTGAGGTCAAGAGAGACTCGATTGCGCAAAACGAGGCAGTGAGAGAGGCATTTGTCAATGCACAGATCAAGCAACTGCTTTGTATCCGCACCCACACAGCGATAATGCGGCAATTCCCACAAGCTGCGCACCAGATACTCAATGAGGCAAAGCAGATTTTCCTCAAAAATCCATCGGCAGCCCGAGGCAGGGCTTCAATAGACTGTGGGTCTGTGTTGAGAGCAGCTGGCGATCTTGGTGGGTCTTCTGTGTCACGCAGACTATCGACAGATAATCGGTGGGCCATCCATGCTTATGACATGTGGCTGCAAACGCTTTTGACCAGCAAAGAATCCACCGGAATATCTGACGACGAATGGGTCGATGCGGTTATAGTGCCTCTTTTGCCATACCCGAGAATCTTGCAGACCATGTGTAATGTTGTAGACGAAATCGTCAACTGCCTTGGCATACAAAGCACTAATCAAACAAAAGTCTGTCCCAGCAGAAGCATCCTGGACTCCCCACTATTGTTGTCCAGCAAAGCGAAAAGCCGAGCCCATGTTGCTGTTGATGATGACATTTACCAGGCCGATAATGGCAGTGGTGGCATTCATGGCTACATAAGGCCACATACTCCCACCATCGGTAGCAGAAGCACCACTCCGGCATTTGCTACCAGGATCCCCATGTTAAAAAACCAGAGAAGGTTCAGTATGCTTGAAACTCCCTTTGACTCCGACTCAGAGTTTGCTCCCAGTCCAGACTTCATGGACCTTGAGTCGATTCGTCGTCGCTCTGTCTCATTTGGTGCTGAACAGTTTAATAATTAAATTCCGCTATTTTTTTATACTCTATTTCTTTCCCGCACGCGTATTTTCCTTTATATTTCCGTTTGTGTCTGTGTGGATATGTACAATTATTTCTGTTTTTTATATTATAAAATTTACTGCTTAGCCATGAAAATTCAAACAATGTTTCTCTAACCCAATTTAACTTTTGTGGATAAAGGGATGCTAGAGAGACATGCCTATTCTTTGTACACGCTAGGATAATAAAATATGCCATAGCTAAAAAAGAACAAATCTCACTTGTCAACTGATACGACATTTGGTGTTCCAGTGTTTAAAGAAGGTTCCAAGAAAAGGACGCCAAGACTAAAAATGTTATTTTGTAAAACATTTCCAATTCTTGGAAATCGCTAAAAATCAAACAATAGAATTGGAAACCACATACGCCTTTGCTCCTGATATATCAACGTCATGCGTTTGCAAGTCTGTGTGAATAACCCAATCAAGGCTTTATTTGTTGATGTCGCCTAAACTTGATCCTGCATCTTTCCTTCCGATTGATATCAACCTGGCATCTTTTTTATACTTTTAAAAATACAGAATGAAGAGGTTCAAGAAGTTTTTAAAGGTATGTCTGCTACATATATGCGAATATTACTACCACTTGTAACCATATTGCCCTGATGATAGATATACTGACCAACTTTCTAACGCTTTCGCTGTCTTGGCTATATATACATATAGGGTTCTCTGGATTCAAGCAGTGACTACCCACCCAATAGTACTCATGGCGCTCAGCAGTCGGTATATGCAATGGACCATCCTCCATATGGCGGAAACGTTGTTGGACAGCCACATTATCAACAACAGCAGCAATATACAAATACTCCACCTGTTTATCCACCACCACCACCACAACAACAACAGCCACTTCCTCCCCAGCTTCCACCCATGCCACTGAATCCAATGTTGCCTTTGGGGATGAGCTTTCCTAATCCAGAAGAAGAGTATCAGCAAAGCTATGCTTTTCCTCAGGCACCTCAAGACCAGCCACATATGGAGCCACCTAACATCGCCAGCCTTAGCCTCAATAGCAACCCAACAGCTGATATGAGCAGCAGTAGTGGTTCTATCAATAACCGCAACAATGACATGGCCCCAATATCAACATTAGATCCATCAAAGATATTTCCCGTAGACCAAAACGCGTATAAGCCAAATCTAAATTTATTTAGGGTATCAAAAGCACTTGATTCAAATGAACCAAAACAGCCTGAGATGCCAATACCAACGAATGAATGGTGGGAAAACCTAATGCTTGAAAATGGCGATAACCCTGTCACTACATATCCATATATGATCAAAGCGCTTAGTAACGAACTACATCTTTCGTATCCAACGTTCAATGCCTCGGAAACATTTGTTATAAGCGTATGGCACAACGATTGGATTATCAAGCCAAGTGGTAACAACAGTCAAATGTTTTCAAATCGTTCTGTAATAGGCTATGATGATGTTTCTGTGACTTTGCAATGGACTGGTAGTAGTTCACAATCTGTGCCAACGCCTGGGAATGCTAACCCAGGATATAATACTAATCCATCAATGAAAAGCACGCTGGTAAAGGGACAACTATTTGTCACTGTTGATGTACAGAACTGGTATCCAAGGCTTACAACAGGGCATGCGATTTTATCTGTCCAGCAGCTTGCCAAAGAGCTAGTTAAAGTTAAGCTCAATGATGATAGGGAGTGGATTATTGCATCCTGGCCACCAATTAGCTGGACTCAGACCGATACATCTAACCTTGAATCACAGCCACAGCCCACCAGTAACAATCCATATCCCAATATGTCTGGGTATAGCGGTATAATTCGAATTGCACACATTCCTAAAGGCTGCAAAATATTAGATTCTTTGTCGTTTGATAGCTTGATGACTTATCCGGT
Source organism: Mycoemilia scoparia (assembly GCA_027575805.1). Lineage (NCBI taxonomy): Eukaryota > Fungi > Kickxellomycota > Kickxellomycetes > Kickxellales > Kickxellaceae > Mycoemilia > Mycoemilia scoparia. The sequence continues at coordinate 431,163 of JANBPU010000002.1, read as the reverse complement.
CGGTGGAAAGATTGATATTGGTACAACTTCAAACTCTCAGCAACAGGAGCAACAACAACTTGAAGGCCGGGATAGAAAGTTTTCTCAAGTCGAATTGCATTATGACACTAAGGGCGTAAATGGGGATCCAAGCAATCTCTTAATGCTGGCACTTCCTCACCAGGTTGATACAATGGTATATCCTGGTCCACTAACAACGCTTAGTTCTTCTCCAGACAATGTCGATACCAACAATAGCAGTGAATGCGAGTATAGGTGTATTAAGGGCAAGCTAAATATCATAAAGGGTAACAAATGGATAATGCATGAGCCGCTAACACCGATTGACTTTTATGGGCCCACGAAAATAACCGATCCTGATGACACAGAACATCTAAAAAAACTGCTCAGAACTGATGTAAATGAATTGGAATCTTGCCCGGTTCCTCCTGATCCTTACTTTGGTGGAAAGTGGCTGGCAAAGTGTGCTAGGCTCTGCATCATTGCCGATGAGCTGAAAGAAACATCTCTTCGAGACCAAGCAGTTGCCAGGCTCAAGAGTGTGTTAGTCAAGTGGCTGTTGCCCCTGACTCAATGCAAATCTAAGATCAAGGACAGTGCTGATAGTGGCAGCGGTGATAATAATAGTAACCCGGAACAAATAGAAGAACCACAAAGTGATAACGACGCACTTCCACAGATATCGGGACTTGTTTATGATTCGACATGGGGAGGCATAGTTTCCAAGAACGGTATGACGGATTCCTTTGCAGATTTTGGAAATGGCCGGTACAATGACCACCACTTCCACTATGGATACTTTTTATACTCATCAGCTGTTTTGGCAAAGCTTGGTGCTTTGTCGGGCTCAGAGAGCTCAGGAATCATTGATGCAACAATGGTGCTGCTAAGAGACTATGCCAATGCTTCAAGATCCGACCCTGCGTTCCCATTTCTCAGACACTTTGATCTTTTCGATGGTCATTCATGGGCATCCGGAACATTTGCATTTGCTGACTCGCGGAACCAGGAATCAACATCCGAAGCCATCAATGCACACTATGGTGCCTACTTGTTTTCAAAGGCCATTGGCAGAGCTGACCTTGAAGCATATTATCACACTTTGCTCTGCATGGAAGCAAGAGTTGCAAAGAAATATTGGCAAATTGGACCCAACAGCGTCCCCAAGACAACCAGTCCCTACAGTAGCAGCTCTAAAATGGACGACAGTTCGATTTATATAGAGCCATTTGGTCAAAGCCACTTTGTTGTTGGTGTTCTTTGGGGAACAAAGGTTGATTTCACGACATTTTTCGGAAACAACCCTGAATTCATTTATGGCATTCAATTTCTGCCTTATACACCAGCCACCCACCTGCTACTCGATCCAGTCTGGATAAAGTATATTTGGGAGAAAGAGCTTCGTATGGTCGCTGACCAGGCCGAAACAGATGGGTGGAGAGAAATCGTGACTCTGCCATTAGCAGTAGTAGATCAAGTCGAAGCTCGGGATAGAATTCAGCGTATAAATCAGCACGATGATGGAAACAGCGCAACGAATGCGTTCTACTTTATTGCCACAGCAAAGAGCAAAAAACCCCAATAAATTACAATCCAGCTCTCTATCTTGTTTAGATTTTTCACATTCATACCACAGTTTTAGTTGCTAAATAACGATATTTACGATCTATCTCGTGTCAAACTCAGCCCAACCTTGGGTAAATAGGTTCAGAAAATTTATATAGTGAAATATACCAAGTCACACGAAAAAAGGGATGGCCCATAGGTATTTTACGCTTAATTAGAACGATAAGCTTGCTCCATTTTTCTGGATGACTATAAAATATAATGGTGTTATTATTAGAGAAGTATAAATAATTTAAAACAGACTAATCGGAATACGTAAATAGGGTTGTGTCAATTATTTTAGTAAGTCGAGATATGTTAATTTATGTACAAAGGCATTTCCGGATGCAAACAAAAGAATGCCTATAGAGCGAAAGATATAGTATGATAAAAGCAGGAAGGAGGCTATATGCGATATTGGTATATATGGATGGTGCAAATATTATCGTAGCATGGCGATGTCTGTAGCCTTTGTTATGTGGGCATGGAAAGTGGTATACTCTCATGGCTAACATCCGATTGTCTATGATATAGATGATTGATATCCTCCGAATTATTGTTTGCACTACTATTTTGTAGGCCAGAGTCGGCAGTATCTACTGAAGATGTGATGTGGGAGACCCTGGCGAGAGGCGTGGTTGGGGGTCGTGAATAGCGTCTTTGTCTAAATGATGCAGGTTTAAGACTATTTTCAGACTGGAATGCAGGTGCAGATAGTGGGGGTTGTGGCTGGCTGGTCGATGGCATAGCATTGTCGTAGCCTTGGTCCTCTTTTGGTCTAGCTATGGTCAGGGTGGGAACGTTGGGAAGTGCGCTCTTGGAGGTCGTGTCATCGCCGTTTGCAGTCACGGGGCTGTGTATGACAATCTCCCAGGGAAGGTCGTCGGGGGATTTTATCGATGCATAGGTAGGGCGGTTTGATGGCCGGTTTGGCATGCTGAGCTGCAATGACTGCCTTTTGCTGCTTGGTTGATAGGAGTACCGCTGCGTCGGGGTGTATATCGACTGCAGACGGGCCTCGCGAAATGACGTCAGGGAAAATACGCGAGACAAAACAGACCCATTGCCACCACCACTCTTGCTGTTGTCTTTCGTAAGCGCCTGGGTCAGTGGCGTAGTTTGCTGGATATGGGCTCCGTTCTTCTCGCCAAGTCTTGATGGCGCCAAGCCCGAATGACCGCCAGTGCCAAGAAGGGGTGGCATGTTTGAATTATGATCACTCCCAATGCCCGAATCGTTGAGATACTGCTGTAGATCATCGCGGCCGCTCTCACTGCCACCCTTGACCTGTTTCAACCATGCGCCCAGGAATGCATGGATTGGGGGCTCCAGCGGGAGAAAGGCAAGCGTGAGCATTCCCTGGAAGCATGTCAGCACCTCCATGGCATAGAACCAGCGGGCCTCTTGGGAAAGATCCGAGTCAATTTGGCCATCTCTGATAAAAATGATGTGCCTTGCAGTTATGGAGGCCCACACAACCTCAAGAAAGTGGCAAATGACAACGAGTGCGGGGAACTGCAAGATCCGGCGTATCACTCTGACGATCAAGCCCATAAACTCCTTGCCTTCATTATGACGTAGCATCATGGCCGATTGGCCCTGCATGGCGCTCTTCATCTGCACACGGTCCTGCACTAGTTTGTACAGCACTATAAAGATGACAATGCCGCCATAGAGGACGGTCAGTGAGACCCAGCCAAAATATGTTCCCCACATCCAGGCTAGTCCAATGGATGCAGAATCTTTGTGAGAGTCGAATACCACCCACCATTTGCTCCCTTCGTGCTTAATGATGTGGCTAGTAGTCGAAAAGTATGAGCATCGGCCAGCACCCAGCGTGGGGTCGAACTCGACCCACCCATAGCCGTTTTTACACAGCGGGAGCAGCGACAGTATAAGCGCAAGGACTAGCGAGCCCATCATGTATCTGAATTCGTACGTCAGAGCATGTCGAATCTTGTGGATTATAACCAGCTGCAGATGGACCGAAAGAAGTGCCCTTGCAAAAACCGATAGCAGGGCAAAGAACGTACTTCCCCACATTGCAGCCTTGCAATTTTGATCGGCATAGCTCATATAGTGCCCCCTCTGGGATACTATGTGCGAATAGAGCCTAAAAATGGAGTAGAATATGTCGAATGCGGATGCAATAAGTATTAGCCTCATGGAGGCCGGTAGCTGGGTCACTTGGAAACACAAGTCTGCCCGAATGATGGTTATGAGCTTGCGGCCCCTTTCGTAAAGCCTGTATCTTTTTTTGAGATCAGACTCAACATCGTCCTCGCTCCCACTGTATCTTCGGCCAGTGCCTGCCCTGTTAGGATGGGCATTTTCTGCTGCTGCATCGTGGTGTGCATGAATTTGATTGCCACCGCCAAAGCTAGAGATAGGCCCAAGGCCCCGCCGTGCAGACTCAGGCTGCTGGATCATCTCGGAAGCAAGGCTGTCGCGGTGAGCATAGGCAAATCTAAACGGCTGGACTATGGGCAAGTCACTAGAATTGGCACCAATGTTAATGCTGCTTCTTCTCTGGGCATTGAGGTCATTGTATGCATTGTGTTCATCTGACAGCTTCTGACCCTGTTGTCCCAGCGCTTGTGCACGGGCAATTTCTGCCATGCGAGTCGGCGAGGATATGTACAGAAACACCATCAGTATGAAGATTACGAGAGCGCTTGATGCTAAAGAGAGCATGTTCAAGACTATTAGGCTCACGTATTTTGGCGTGCTGAAAAGGGAGTAGTTTGACGAGCCATTGATTACAACGACTTTCCCATGACTATTGCTGACCAGCGGGTCTTCATTTCTTCCTGCCACTGCTTCTATCGTGGCCTCCGCTGCTGCTTTTGGCATGTTTGTTAATACCAAAAAGAGCATAAGGAGTAGTGGCAGTAGTAATGGATAGAAGCTACTAGGGCATGTTTTTCTCTGTAGCATTGTTGTGTGTTTTTGTGGTTACTATCAGGGCATCAGGCTAGCTAGGAAAAGCAGTATTTTTAACGGTGCTGCTGTCTATCCTGCTCGAAGCTGTGATAGTAGTAGTATTGGTAATAATTATGACTAGTGGTATAAACGGTGTTCGAGTGCCTATGTGGTTGTGTAGAAACTATGTGCCCATTTAGAATCGATAATAGCGCGCACAACAGAGATATGTCTTCTCGCCAAAATACTGAAATAAATAAGAGACAGACAAGAAAGGAGAATGAAATACACAGAATAGCAAAAGAAAGGCCACAAAGCAGGCTATAAAGTATTAGCCAAGTTTGAGCTTATAGATGCAATATAAAGCATGATGAAAAGCAGGCACACATCATAACCAAAGTAGGAACTCGTCCTACAATACTCACAGTATTGATCGCCAAAGACTCACAAAAGCACACCTTATGTGTTACCAAGCTTGGGCTTAGAATTTTGTCTACAAGACAATTTCTATGAGCCAAAGAATCTCAGTTCTTTATGAGGCTGCGAGACAATTGACTACTTTTTCCTTCTTGAAGCATGTGGCTATGACCATCAGCCTACCATATTAAAGCAAAGCTATTAGAACATCAAAGAAATAGCCTCTGTCCAGAATCCCTTTTGCTCTTGGGCAGTTGTAGCGGCATTATGAGAGATGGGATATTTGGCACTTTTTGTGATCCCAAGATCTCCTCTTCCTCACCCCCAACCTTCACGCCAGGAAAAGCAGGTACTATAAAATTTTCTCAAAAATGTCGATCTTACCTTTTCTATGACTCTTGGCCGCCCACATCCATATTACATACATGCCTGTACATAAACACTTTCTCTCTCCCTCTGTCTCTCCCTATATCTCATACCTCATTGCGGATGCGCGTCCTCTTGTACCACAGCCCGGTTCTCCCCACGACCTCACAATGCCTCCTTTGTTATACGGATTAGGGCTTTTCTGGGTATCATCGCCATCTCTCACATGGCACTGTTTTTGCCTCCACATCGCACCCTAAATGCCATTTACTGCTTTCTTGATTTCCTTTTTGATGGGGTAACTGAGCTCTGGCTGATATCAAGATCCAGCCCGGGCTACTTTGGGCCTGCATTCAGACGAGTGATTCCTACATAGACATAATCACATAAACGCATCTTAATTTAAAAAATGGTGTGTTTTGGAGTAGGGCCCGCAGCGTCATCACTAGCTTTTGATTGTCCACACTCCCACATCCCTTTCTTGATCGTATTGTGGATATCATTGATAGATGCCAGCATTTGGACTTGGGGTTCTTGCATTCATCTATATCAATTGCTCGGCCATGGATTGATTTGTTCTGAGTTGAGGGGATACATGCTTCCTTTGGTGCTTGAGGTTCCCAAAGAGCCCTTCAAGACCATTCAAATCTTATTCACAATATCCCGGTTAATTGCTATTGGTGAAAAAGGGCGAGCTCTCTTTGCCAAACTTTGATCGGTGAAGTCTGGCCTTTGACAAATGATCTTTTTAATCGATGGCTTCCTCCCAATACGCTGCCAAAGCACCCAATATTATACAATGACTGTGGCTGCGTCAAACACAGATTTAATATCCTGTTTCTCCCCTGCTACATCTGCTTTCTATCTTCCCTTTTGCTTTTTCCCTTGTTAGTCTACAATACTTTCAATAGGCTTTAATAAAGCCGAACACCTATTATTCTGTAACTACAAGCAGTTTCTTCAACCCAACACTTTAGACATTTTCTTTCTTCATTGTTAGCAGCACATCAGACCCTGCGATATTCTGCTCTCTATTCATACCAATACTTGTCTTTTTTAGGGAAGCAAGCGCTACTTCACAACTTTCATTCGACCGTTTTTGGTATTTAGGATGTCTAGCTCCGATTCCAGGGCTTTGCGCCTTTCGCGCCTAAACTATTATTATAAGGCTATAAAGACCATTATTCTTGACCGCCAGCACCCCGTCACTGGCCTCATACCCGCATCCGTTGCCGTGACCACGCATGGCGACTACCGTGATGCCTGGGTACGTGACAATGTGTACTCTATACTTGCTGTCTATGGCCTTGCCCAGGCCTACCGCAGCATCGATGACGACACTGGCCGGGCTTATGCTCTCCAGCACTCCGTGATAAAACTTATGCGTGGACTCCTAACTAGCATGATGCGCCAGGCTGACAAGGTAGAGAAGTTCAAGCATACCCAGTCGAAGTACGATTCCCTCCATGCCAAGTACAACACTGCGACTGGTGACACTGTTGTTGGCGACAAGGACTGGGGACACTTGCAAATCGATGCTACCAGTATCTTTTTGCTTATGCTGGCCGAGATGACTGCCAGCAACTACAACATTGTCCAGACCTATGATGAGGTCGACTTCATCCAGAACCTTGTTTTTTATATCGAGCATGCCTATCAAACTCCAGACTATGGAATCTGGGAGCGTGGTAACAAGTCCAATCATGGGGAGGCCGAGCTCAATTCCTCGTCAATTGGTATGGCCGTGGCTGCTCTTGAGGCTGTAAATGGGCTCAACCTTTTCGGCTCCCGTGGTGGACCTGCATCTGTCATTCATGCCCTGCCTGACGAGATCACCAGAAATTATGTTACTCTAACTACCCAGCTTCCCCGTGAATCCAGCTCAAAGGAGACTGACAGTGCTATACTCTCTGTTATTGGATACCCTGCATTTGCTGTTCGTAGCAGGGACCTTCGTGACATCACTCGCAACGAGATTCTAGAAAAGTTACGTGGCCGCTATGGCTGCCGTCGTTTCTTGCGTGACGGCCACCAGTGTGTCAATGAGGATACATCTCGCCTCTACTACAACAATCGTGAACTGAAGCAGTTTGAAAACGTCGAATGCGAATGGCCACTGTTCTTTACCTACTTGATCCTTGAAGGCCTGTTCACCGAAAACTTTGACCAGGCAAAGGAGTACATCGAGGCTCTCAATCCGCTTCTGATAGACTCAAATACCATGAATTACTATGACCCTGAAGATCTGCCAACAGACGTTTACATTTCTGAATCTATTCAGAGCCATGAACATATGCCCCTGATACCAGAACTATTTTATGTCCCCCAAAACCTTCTTGAAGCAGAGAGAGCTGGCCCTCACTCCCAGGACAGGAAGCCCAATGACAATCTACCACTTGTGTGGGCTAGCTCATTGTTCTTTGTCGGATGTCTTATTAGAGAAAGATTGCTGGAACCTGCCGAAATTGATCCCCTTGGTCGAAGATACAATAGCCTGCGCGAAAAGAATCGTGACAATCTTGTCCAGATTGTTTTACTATCCGAGAATTCAATGTTGCAGGAAAAGCTTGCTGCTCATGGAATCGAAACTCAGACACTCGATCAAGTAAGGCCAGTCACAGTACTGCATCCGGGCGCTTTGACCGACATCTATTCGATTCTTGGCCAGAACACCAAGCTAAAGCTCTCAGGAAGACCGAGCAAGCCAATGGGCACACTCAGCACCTGTCGTCTTTACAGAGTTCAAGGAAAGCTTTACGCATTCACTCCAAACTTTATGGATACTCTACAGTACTATCTCAATTCAGACTCTGAATACTTGGTCTCAAGTATTACCAATGAGCTGCAGTTCACACGCCTCCACTGGCTTGATAATGGCAGACCAACTATGGTTTTGAAGCTTACAGAAAATATGTTCAATCATAACTACCATGCTAATGGCCATACATCATCCACAGAAGATGCTCGAGGATACTCAAGCTCATTTGGAAGTCGGAATAGAAGTCTTCTTAAATTTATCATGGCTCTTCGATCTGGAGTCTATGCTGGAATGCGTGTCCGACTTGGCCGACTATCAGAGCTTATCCCAACAAGTCACATAGAATGCCTTGATTTCTTGGTGAACAAGGATAAGAACCTCTGGGAAAAGACACTTAAGCTTGAAGATAAGCGCAAGGGTTTGTCACGCTCAAGCAGTCGTTTGCGGTTCGATGATGTCTGCTCAATCAACGAAGATGTTGACTTTACAAATAATGAAAGCTTTTCAACTGCCAGTATTAATTCCCAACAGCGTAATTCGCTCAGACGTCGCTCAACTGCCCTTACAACTCCACTGTGTGACTTAGAAAGTAAGTTCTCTGGCGACTACTTTGGAAAGAAGCCAAGGGCTTGGAAGCTTTTGGACCATGTCGATACGCCCACACCAAGTTCTATTGAACAAGATAAGGCCGAAAAGGTCAGAGCTGATCTAGAAAAGTTCGACATTTCGGCCAGTACTGATGAAATTGTCAACGGGAATGATGAAGACGATGGAGGTCTTGTATTTACCACATCGTCCAGCTCTGATGATGACAAAGAAAAGACTGATGGTCAGGAAACCCATCAGGATGGTCATCAGGAACCACCAACTTCCACATCTCCTGAACCACTCGCCTTGTCCCTTGGGGACAAGTCGATGATGGATGTGGCCATTAACAGCCTTTCTGTTTCAACAAACATTTATGACCAGTTAGATCTACTTTTCTACATTCACACTTGTGTCAATGACTTGGAGCACTACATCGAGCGCTTTGAGGCAACTTTAGGTGAACTTCTTAGCGAGATATACATCAAGGCTATGGATCTAGGTCTCTGGTCCGTCGTGCGCCAAGTTGCTGGTATAACTCAAAAGATGATTCCAGAACTTGAGATTAACATTACTGAGCTTATTGTACGCCGTATCGATGTCACTGTTGGTTTGGGACAAAGCGAAGTGCACATCTGTAGGCCACAAAGGACTGCAGACCTGTGCAACACAATGTCTATTATATTCAAAGAAGACTTGCGTGAAGGACCTCTGGTTCAGGAAATAATCAAGGCCTCTGGCGACTTGATTCGTGCCAACCACCATATCTTTGATGGGATCATGTGCCTTCGAACTCATGATATAATTATTGCAATGAGAGAGGAAATAATGCGTCTGCGTGGCACTGATGAGGTAACCGCCATTGAGGCATTGATGCAGCTGAGCCCCTACCAGCTCAAGCAGTTGCTTTTGACTGTCCTTGGTGGTCCCAAGCTTAGCTCTATCAACACATTCACTCTTGTCAAAGAACAAATGATCGCAACTGATATAGATTACTCTGAACCTTTGGACACTACCCCAATTGACAGAAACATTAAGCTTTCTTGCCCTGCACATCCCTTCATCCAGATGTCCCAGGATCTTCCTGACCTGTCAACAAAGGATTCCTGGATCATTAAGGTCCAATCTGGTGGCTACCTTGCCGGTTGCTTTGCTCACATAATTTTGGATGACCATAAACTTCCTATCCACGGTCGTGGCCTTCATGTACTTTCCATAGATACTAATTCGCGATCCATTGTGGATCTAGCAAGCTTTGATACACATGCTTCAAAGGATGAGAGTGACAGTCTTGCCCTCATGATCAACAACTTGGACCCAGGCATGCTTGTCTGCATTGCTGCCCTGGATGAATTCTGCGAATCCCTTACGCCAGAAGCCGTTAAAGCACTCAGTAGCCTTGGCTCCACCAAGGTTAGAGATGCAAAGTATCGTGATTCCTGGTGCATGATTGGGGTCAAGCAAGATAAGAACAACCCACCTGAATCCAGTGATGGCACTGAGGTTCTGGAATCGCTTTCTCCTAGCACCGAAGGTCCCACTACATATATCCAATATACTCTTAACTTTGGTGAAGAGGGTAACACGTTCTCTCCCAAACTAAAACAGCATTCTAGCACCATTCCATCGACTATATTTGTACCTCCATCTCATGGCCGCTGGCTTCGTCGTCGCAAGAACGATGGAGCACTCAATCGCGTTCCACCCAAGTTCTACCCACATGTATGGACTCTTCTTGAAAGATCTGGCCATGGTATCAATCTTGGGAACGCTTTACTTCCAGCCGATCCACTTGTGTTTGACCAGACTGCAGAGGAGCCCAACTTTGCCCAAATAGTGGAAGGGTTTATGGATGCGAATATCAGCGACCCTGCTGAGCAGCAAGTTGTAGTTCTATCCCTTAACATCCTGTTCCACCTTGTTGAAAAGCATTCAGTTGAAGGAGGGGTTGGCAAAGGATCCATCGACCCCCTAAAGTATATCTCTGACGCCCTCAAGCTGTTCTGGTCTGACTGGGTTACCAAGTATACTGCATCTACCAAGGAGAATGGTGATGGGGACAGTACTGCCCAACTTAAACTAGAAGATCATGAAAGCCTTGCTCGTAATCTATTCTTTGACCTCCAACCAAGTGGCACACATGGAATGATTTACTACCTAGGAAAAGCCATTCTAGGCAAATCTGACAAAGAGTCGATCCAACATTGCGATGAATGGACAGAGCGTTTGGTTGCCGATTTGTCTCAAAGTGAAAGTGACCTGCTTTAACCTCCCGCCATATCACAAAGTCGGTTAGGTTTACATATGTTGTTTCGCTTTATGCTATGTCATTCCGACAAAGGTTTATTTTATATATTTTTTACATTTACTCAACATGAAGCGTTATATTTCAAATACCAATAGCTCAAAACCATTATTAAAATACATTATTTAAACCATTAATTTTTGTGCACTTGGAGGATTATTAGGTGAACCAAACATCACTGTATCAGGCAAGCCAGTCGCTATTGTGGGTAAACTGCAAATGGATGTAAATGCAGTTCAGATCTAGAACTATGTACAGAGTTTACAAGGGAAATCCTATCTAAAAGGAAAAAGGAGCTTGGTATAATATTGAGACAATACTGTATGGTGGGTAAGTGAAAGCAAGACTTTGGCTTCAACATTAGCGTGTAAGCTAGTTCTTGTTGCCTTGGTATGACTTTTTGATTTTTTCCAGAATTGGGATCAGAGTTTTTCGCTTCATGGATTTCGCAATCAATAAGGCTCTATCCGTGATGACCTGTTTATGTCTCAAAGAAATCTCAGTGTTGTTCTTATCCAAGTATTTAAGATGCATTTTTAGTGCCTCTTCATCATACTTAGAATTGTCTGCCTTAATTTGCGAGATCAATATATCTTTAAGCTCAGTTGCGCCTATCGTGCGACCAGCCCTTAAACCAACTGGAGGAGAAGGTGATTGAATTTTAGAGTTGGCTATAACCCCAGGAATCGTGATTGTTGCTTGGGAGGTGCTTATGATATGGGCAGAACTAGATTGGTTTTGTGATTCTGGTCTTGGCCTTTGTCCAATGTGAGATGGTGTAGCTGATGATGCTGCCAATGTTGATGATAGTGGTGAAATATATGCAGACGATGATGGTGATGGAGTCCCTCGGCCGCCGACTGGAGGTGGGTTAGGAACTGGTGCGTGAATTTTGTGTGGAGCAGCAGGGTTCTGCAGTGCGGGTCTCAGTGGTTGCGACAACGGTATTTGTTTTCTATTTACCTGTGGTAATTGGGGAGTAATAGAGTTCTGGGGTTTTGGTGAAGATTTTGTATATTTTTTGAGCTCGCTTTCGTCATATTGTGCCCATGGATTGATATTCCATGAGGCATCTCCATTTTTCCACGATCCCTTTATTGATCTGAGTCTCGGAATAGCTTTTCTTGGTGTATATCCAAATGCACTAAATTTGGATTGTGGTACTGGAGATGATTTCATCCTTTCATTTTTCTTTGAGTTGGAGTCAGGCAAACTACCGAGTGTTTCGCTAAAGTCGTCGTCTGACTTTGAGTGTTGTAAACTATGTTCCTCATTGTTCTTCTCATGATGGCCTGTACCCAAGATATCTTCTACGTCCATATCGTCCATGACCACTTCATTTAGCTCAGCCTCAATTTCGATTTCATTCTCATCGAGACTTGAACCTCCGGGGCTATTATTGCCAGAAAGGTTACCTTGCTTTGTATGGCCAGAGCGTTCAAACCTTTTGTATGGATTACCAAACATTGTTTTCTGGATCTGTCGCAGATCTTCTTCACTCATTGTGGGGTCTCTTGGTGTAATTGCTTGTTGTCTTGCAATATAGGTTTGATATTTGCCCATCTCGCCAACTGGGATCGAGTGTATAGAGTCTTGATCGTCAAACATTAACGAACGCGCAATATCGGGTGAAATGGATGGCCCATTTGAAAACTGTCCTGCAGGCATTGATGGCGGTCCTGGCACAGCTTGAGACTGGGCCATAAAGGCATATGGATTCGTAGAAAACTGAAATTTGCGTGTGGCCATAAAGTCGCTAATAAACGCGTGGCGTAATGAATTGAGAACATCCATAGTCTGGGATCGAGAAACGTTAAACGCGTTGTTGGTCAAAGTGTTGGGGAAGCCACCGCCATTAAGCCCCAGCATAGATGCTGTGCTTGATATAGGCTTATGCTTTAGCGGGGTGGGATTATTTGCTGGAGATGCTGCCCACTCTTTCAAGGTACCTTGGCGCACTGAGGCACAGTATCGTACGAGATTCATGAACGCGGGATCGGCACCAAATTGTGGAGGAATTGCATCAACTGGAAGACCCGCCAAGCTAAATACTCTTCGAAGTGGTGGCGCATAGTATGCGGGTATATGCTCAAGATATTGGTGAAATTCCCTCCTCCATGCATCATTTGGGCCTAGTGTGTGGTCACGGGAAGAAGGGAGCTTCTTTAGCAAATTAAAGAGGACAGGAAAGTTATATGGCAAGATATAGAGATTAACGGCTGTTCTTGCTGAATTCGCTCGCAAGATGCCAAAAGGAAACTTGGGACTCTGCGCCTTATATGACTTGGTGATGAAAATAGGCCAATTGATTATTTGACCAGCTGAAGCCTCTAAGAGCCTCCTTGAAACATTGCAGCTGGAATCTATCTGGAACTTATCAAAGGGAAAGTTTTTGCCAAAGTCGCAGTCAATGTGCTTTTGAACATAGCCAATAGTGGGATGAGCAGCTCGGAGCGGCCGGTTATCCATTTGTAAAGATTGAGGCCAGAATGTCTCGGGAATAGGGAAATATCCAGCATAACCGCTGTCAATAGCAGATGCAGCCGGCGTTTTTCTGGCCTCTGGATGAATTGGCTGGGATGATGATATATTTGCGGAGCCAGACAATATGAGGACCCTGGAATCTCCCTTCACTCTTTCACTAGGATCAGTATCAAGAGGCTCAAAGTTGACCATCACGCCATGCCATGAAAGCAGTCCAGGGCCATGGCCAGCAAATGCCTTACTTGGCGCAAGCTTTTCAACAAGCTTCCACCCCATCTTCATTGCTGAGATATGATGAACACTTCCACCCATCACATGGCACATTGGAATTAAATACCTTTCGCTGCTTTGGATCCCACCAGAGCAAAGATCCGAGTCCTTTTCCTTATGAAGAAATATTGTAAACAGCCTCTGGTCCCACCGAAACGGCTCGTTGACCAGCGCAGACCTTACGGACGGTGTATATGGAATGTTTAGCTTGTCGAGCAGTGCATTATTGTCAACCATTGGTCCTCCATCCGTGATCCATATGACACTTGTAGGCTCCCCAAGCATAGGATACCTTCCGAAACCAAAGGTATCGGTATCATATACCATTCGCAGTAGCTGGAGCTGCTCAAAAATAGCAGCCAATGCATGGTCACCATGGAACAGATCAGTGGCTTCAAGCTCTTTTAGCTCAGATAACAGCCGTTCAGGACTGTCTCTTAGTCCAGATTTCAATGACTGATGCTCATTATAACTAAATAGCATAAATCTGTCATTGCTATGGGCCCGCCTTTGGACAATCTGCTCCACAATTCCCTTGGCACAGTCTAAACGGGAAGCAGCGTTTTCTTCCAATGGCTCGGCCATGGAAACACTGGTATCCACGAGAAATATTAGAAGCATAGCTGCTTTTGCACCAAACTCAAGGAATACCAGCAAGCTATAATAACAAAAAGAACAGGCCTCCCAGAGATAGCAAACAATGGGCAGGTCCAATAAGATAACAGCAAGAAAACGGGAAGCAAATTGAAAAGTTCAAATGTAGAGAAAAACCTTCAAGTAGTTAAATAATATGTGTTACATCCAAGAGCCAGGCTTAGGACATAAAGCGATTTTTGCAAAACCAACCCCGAAACGCCTTTTAAACCTGTGGTGAAATCACGGCTTGTATGCACTGTTTATAAAGCTTGATGAGAAAATCTGTGATCAAATCAGAACGGCTTATATGAGGTTTAGCTTTAAAGACACCTCCATAAAGACAACAAAGCCCAAACACATCATTATCAACGCACCACCACTGCTCTTTGCCCACAATAAATAAGTAGCGATTTGAAAGGCGTGTAAATAATTGGTTGTCAACATGTGCCAGGTTTGAAATGCTGCTGCAGGGCAACGCATGACCAAACGCCTGCTGTCCTAACTGATTTCTCTCCATTGAGCTTCAACTGCTGCTGTTTCGTGGTACATTTTGAATAGAAGAAAACTAGTTTCAAGGGTATAGGCAAAGGATGTGTTTAAATTACTTTATTAATAGTAAAATAGGAAATGTATATTAGGCGAGATGTTGGTGGATCCCTTATAGAATAGCTAGCTATAAATATAAAACGACGTCACTTCTAGAAACATAAACCAATTCAGCAATTATAGTTGGAATAGTGATGATGTTGTAATGGTATAGGACAATCTTGGACATTTAGGATGTCTTGGTCTTTTCAGCGAGTCTCTTCTTGTGTTCATGGTACTTGACATCGGTCCCAAACAGTGTGTCCCACCAGCGGAATGATGAGGAGAAGTTGTTGACAAATGCCATGTGGTGGTAGTCGTGGTGATCAGCGCCAGCCCAGAAGGGAAGGAAGTTGTGAAGCGACCATGGGAAGTCATAGCCAGAGTGGGCATCGACAGCTTGGAATAGACGCAGCCAGATCCAGGCAAGCATAGTGACAGCGTGGACGGTACCAACGAATTTGCAGTAGAGGAGGGGGCTAAGAATGGTTCCCTGGCCAAACACGATGGTCTCTATGGGATGGGCATACTCGGCGGTCATACCGAACGGAGCAGAAAATTCGTGATGCACCTTGTGAACATAGCGATAGAGAGGTCCGTAGTGGAATGTACGGTGGATCCAGTAGTGCCAAAAGTCTTCGAGAACAAAGAATACACCAATTTGGAAGGCCATAGTCTGGATGTCTGGGAATGGTACCTGGGTTGTCTCAATTCCAAAGAATCTTGCTATGGGAAGAAAACCAATCATCAGAGGCCCCTCGATGACAAAGTGGCAGAAGAGAAGACTGCGTAGACACTTTTTGAGCATCTCTGGCGAATTTTCCTTATTTTGCTGGATCTTGTACTTGCGTAGTGCGGGAATATAGTCACAGATCAGGAATGGAACATATCTGCCAAAGTATACCAACTCATGCATTGCAAATGCGACGATGGTAAAGACAACCCACTCGTTACGGCCTTCGAAGAGGGATAGCCACCATTTTTCAGCAAAGTTTGGCTGATATCCAGCGGGGATCTTTTTTGAGAGATCTACTGTCTCGTTGGCCATAAGGCGCACATTTTCGATAATAAAGTCCATGCTGCAAGATTATAAATACTATGTCGCACTCCAAATAGCAGTCGCTGACTTTTCAAATTTAGCCTGCCCCGATTCTTTGCTAAATTACGAAATAGCACGTCAATAAATATTGTTATATATATATAAAGACGAAAGAAAGGTGTTGAATACGATGTTGGCAAAATTGTTGGGTAAAGTTCAAGTAGTGTATAGTGGAGAAGCCCATCTATTTGTAGATGGTAAATAAATATTTGAGTAACTCGGATTCTCCGAAGGATCGGACGAGCCGACTTTTAACCCTTTTTCTCCAACTTTTTTTGTTTCTTGATTATGCTCATTATTTTATCATAGTTAACATTGTCTTGGTAGTTTAAATGTGTGTTGTGAAGCGTCATGGCATAAGCTTAGGATTATACTAAACCTATTGAAGGCCCCCTTTAAAAGGGGAGATCGAAGTAATCCACAAACCTATCCAAACTTCATTTCTTGTTTCAAACAAAGATTTCCAGTTAGTTTGCTGCATTCGGGTACTGAGGGTAAAACTCGGATATACCGAGGAGCGTCTACATAGCTTTGTTCTTGAAGAAAACCCCTTGGGTTGCATAAAGTTGAAAACCGAACTTCTTGGTATCTAAGGTATCTTTAGATAGATCAATCTCTCTAGAATATCATGCAATGCGCAACTCAAGCTGATCAAGTCTGAATTATCCCTATGGGTGTTCCTAAAAGCATGCCCTATTCAACATCGTCTAAAAAGATGGTTATAAATCAACATTCAATCTTCTAGTTAAATACACCCAAATATACTAAGTATTATTTTGAACCAATACACTGGTTCCTGTTCCCATTTTAGGCTATTTTTCTTTTTAACACTGGTTTGCAATTATGGCAGCCTACTCACTAGTTTCACCGCAATATATACATATACACGGCTTTTCATCAGTTGTGGCGCCTTATAATGCCATCTCACATCAACCAAAGGCAGTCAGCTGTTAGTTCCCATTAGTCATCAAGGTTAGCCCTAGGGCTAGAAAAGCCACAAGGCAATGCAGTGCCAATGAATATGAATATCATGCAAGTAGTAAGTTCCTAATAAAAAGTGAACCAAATGTTAGCCTACAGGCTATACATTTTAGGCTGACATTAGAGAAATTGTTCTGGTACACAGTTAGAGGAGATTCTGCTAAGCGACCGGTTAGCATGATTAGTTAAAATGATTCGTTGCTTGATCAAGATCGCGTGCCCTGAGTTTCTGGTGACTTAAATTTGCCGTTATTTGCTGAATCGTATTGACTCACTGTTTTGGCTTTCTTGTCTGTTATTAGAGCTATCTTTGCCTTACTATCGCTTTATAATATTTGTATTCGCTGGTAGATAGAAGGACCCACTTACTCTTTCGTCATGACTTCGAGATTTTCTGCGATCAGGAGCTTGCTGGGAAAGCGACCTGTTCTATCCATGGCAATCTTTAGTGGTGCACTAGCTGGAACTGGTGATTTCATGGCCCAGTTTATCAAGCTGAATGAAGAATTCAAACAGTTGGAGAGCCAAGGTAACAAGGAATCTACAAAGCTCAAGTTTGCATCATTTGCCTTACCAAAGTACGATCTGCTTAGGACCGCAAGGTTTGCAGTAAATGCCGCACTATTTGCTCCGATAGTTTTCAAATGGCACTCCTTTCTCCACAGAAAGCTCCCTATACCAGATCCCACCCCTGGGATGGCTATAAAAGCACGAATCATACAAACTGTGCCACCGCTACTTAGACGACTGATAGTCGACCAAGCCATATTTGGCCCTCTGGCAAACACCGTATTCTTTACAACCATCACACTGCTTGAAGGTGGGTGGATAGATGATATCAGAGACAAGCTAAAGAGACTGTGGTGGAATACATATGTGACTGGTCTCTATGTTTGGCCAACTGCCCAAGCCATCAACTTTACTTTTGTTCCATTGATGTACCGCGTGCCTTTCGGTTCCTCTGTTAGCATGTTTTGGCAGTGTTATATGAGCTGGACAAACTCATCTGCCCCAGCAATTGGACTTGTTCCTGATCAGGTCTTACCAACCCAGACTCACTAGTTTTTATCCACCTTGACGGATTGATGATAACTCATATAGAGCATGTATTTTTTGTAAATAAAAAAGTATGAAGCAGATAATCAGATAATCAGATTCATTGAAAGGACCATTCCTAAGAGATCAATAGATGCTTACTACTATGCTTATTACTATAAGATGAAAACAAGAGCTTATCATAAACCTTTTTGTGGCATAATTTCTTGGCTTTTTGACGCTTTTGACACTTTTTCCTGTCGTTTCTTCTTTCTTCACACCTTATTCTCAAGGAAATGTAAATTACCTTCTTCTGTTTACATTTGTATATATACATATAACCCAAATTGCTATCTGCAAAGCTACTGCGCACAGATAACGTCCTTTAACCCCGTATTGGTTTTTTATGTCCACGATTTTTGGTCTTTGGGCTAAATATGCGCAATCGCGCCCCTTTATAACAATCGCCTTGACAGAAGCCTTCATTTCACTTATCGGAGATGGTATAGCACAGAATATCTCCATATATGAGATAGACAAACATTTTAGCCCAAGTACCAGTGGGGATAATGACAACAACAACGACAAAAGCCAAGAGCCCACTACTATTAAGGAGCTGAATTCCGAACAAAAAAGCTATGATATATCGAGGGCCGCTAGATTTTCACTCTATGCAGTGCTGGATGCCCCGCTGGATGTTAAATGGCACCACTTTTTGGATAAGCACCTCCCATTCCCCTCAGCATCATCTGCACAGTCTATTAAACCACCAATATCGTTTCAGAGTAGGATTATGAAGCATATGCCTCGCTTGAAAGTAGTTGGTAAGCGTGTTGCGGTGGATCAGCTATTTTATGAACCATTTGCCTACACGTTATTTTTTGTTACTATGACTCATATGGAAGGGGGAAACTGGGAGGATTCGAAAGCCAAGCTTAGATCTACCTTTTGGCCAACATACCTAACCGGCCTGATGGTTTGGCCTGTTGTCCAGGCTGTAAACTTTGCATTTGTTCCACTCTATTTGCGCGTGCCGTTTGCAAGCACCGTTGGCATATTCTGGGATACATTCCTTAGCTGGATGAATAGCAGAACTCCGCCACAGCCTGATTCAAAAAGCTCGTCTATAAGTGATAAAAATGGGGCTAAAGACATTAGTTCAACCAACTCCCCCTTCGTTGCTACATAGATTTAATGCTCTGCATTTTCAAAAGGCATCATAGACTATATCTCAACACATCTGTTCACGCTTTATTCCTTTACTGATCTCAATTTAATAATTAATATAAGTACATACACACAAACGAATTTCATTAACCTTCTCATAGTGATCCTACCATCACCAGCATTGTTGGTCCGAAATAGCTTCTGTTGAATCAAAAGCCCATGTAAAAAATATGTGTCAATAGATGTTATTTATGGCAACAAATACTAAATTTTACAGCTATGAATTATATGGAGAACGTGATGATAAAAGTGCTGAGCATGATGCAGTACATATGATAAAATACAATGATTTGTTTACTCGCTCAAGGGCTGGATGTTTAGAGAATACATAATGTCTCTTCCATGGCTGCGAGTCACCTTGGCCAGCTCCTGAATGGCTGATTGTGTTAAGTAACCTTCAACTCCAATGCTGTCGCAATAGCCACCTAGCAGGTGATCCAACTCAAACTCTGGGCGATAAAACTGGACAGCCCGTATTCTGGGCAAAGCAAGAGTAGAAATGGCCATTCTCCTCATGTCAACTTGAAAGATCGCATCGTACAGCTGCATGATTTCTAAAAGCTTGAAATGTTTCCAGTACCGAGTTATCGTATCTTCGCTTAGATCATTAAACCACGAGATTATGCTTGTAAATGATACACTTAGATATCGCAGTTGAGGGAACATTGTGGAAAGGTCAAAAAACGACATGTAGGTATGAAATTTGATGCTGCGCGTTTGATGCATAAGAAGTGCAAGTAGAAGTGGTTTGTCATGTTTGGAAGCAAAGCCATTTCCGATTCCCGCTCTAGGCATGATCCATTGGGGTGGCTGGCTCAGGGCACGAATGCCGTCAATCGATATTTTATCGCATTTGGAAATGTCCAGGGTTCGTAGACCTTTGCATCTGGATAGGTGAGATATGCCTACATTGCTGATTCCCAGGCACCCTGCTATTCTTAGATTGGAAAATTTGCTTTGTATCTGAGCCAGCACAAACAGTGCTCGGTCATCAACTCTTTGGCAGAGTCCTAGATCCAAGGTCTTTAATTGGGGACATGTATGAATAAGCATCCCAATTGTACTGCTACTAACACATTGGAGATCCTGTGCCGTGAACGTCGAAAGCTCGGGAAGAGCGCCGATGAGGCCCACCAGTGCAGATGAGGTCAAGCCATTGCACCGGCTGACATCAAGCCTTGTCAGTCTTCTATGTTTAAGCAGCGGACCCACCAACCTTACTGATTCGGGATTTACGAATGTGCATCCATCAACATTAAGCGACTCAAGCGATTGTAGCCGTGATAAAATTAGCGTAAGCCATTCGTCGCCTACAGACTCGTATATGGATTCGCTAATATTTTTCAGGTTCAGGTGGGCTACACGGGCAAAGGCAAGGAAACTTAACGAGTCTGACTGCGTATTTGTGCTTAGGGCAGATAGAAAGCGTTTGAACGAATGGAGTGGTGAGTGTCTCTGGCCAAACTTCGGGCTATCATATAATAATGGTATGGCGGCTCTGTACCAGACACGGGACACTTGCATACATGCCACTATATCTTCAGGGCTGGTCAGGTACGAAAGAATGCGAGTAAGCAACTTGGTAAGGTCTTTATCAGCATTATTAAGCTTGTGCATTGGGAAAAATGTATTCGTAATAACGAAAATGTCGCTGTATTATATATTATATATACACACACCTTTGGGACAGCAAAGGTGATAATGAAAAAAGTAGAAAAGAAGTGGGTAAAAAGTAGAAGCAAGAAATAGTACTCTTTTTGGAGTCTTCACCCCACCATGCAGGTATTCTTAAAAATGTGCACAGAGCAGAGAGAGCCAATGTCCAGTCGGCGGAAAGGAGTTCTAAAGATGGAAGCGAAGGTGATTTGAGCACACTTTTATTTTCCCCTTGTAGCATAGTTGGACAAGTATGAAAAGGGGCACAGGAAGCGGCGTTTCACATTTTCCAGCCATTTAAGGTTCTCTGTGGAATTCTTGGCTTCAAACAGGGGTAATTGCTTTCATAATGAATTTTCTGCAATCACATATTACCTCATAAACAGATATACTTTTCAAAGTAGTTAGATATGAACATCTAGCACCATCAGCTACTTTGTGACCGCCACAACCAAAAAGGTCCATTCTAATAACTACATAATGTATTGCCAGGAGTGCATCAGTAATAACGATATTATACATGGAATAAAGAGCATCTTTGTTTGAATAAAACACTTCCCCATCCAGAAAATGTAGATATAAGGGGGTATTGTTGTTAAATTGAAGCTGGGTTTGGACATTTCTATCAATACAGGCGATACATCGTCTCCTCTAGAATGAACTCTCGCTTGATATTCCAGGAGCCTGCTATTGCTTGAGATCTGCAAGCTTTATTTGCTTTATGATAATGTTATTCGGATCCCAAACATTGTTTAGGGTATAGGGGTCATTGGCAATAATCTCCTTGACTTTCTCAATAGACTCTGCCTCGTAGATAAGTGTAGATCCAACCATTTTCCCCTGGTCATCCAGGATAGCACCACCCAAATGAAGAGAGTTTGTGCTCTTGGAGTGTAGCTCTTTGGCTCCCTCCAGGTGCTTCATACGAGCAGCTAGACGGCGGTCGAGTGCCTCGGCATCAGTGTGGTCGTTCGCAATAACCAAAAAGTGCATATTTGAAACTCTTGTTAGAAGACTAAGGCGTGCTGGCGAAACAGAAACGTGGTTTAAGGATGTGAGCAAGTGACGAAAAGCCATTGGGTTCAAAAACAGATTAAGAAAGCAAAGTATGGGCCATTCAAAAGACAGGTGACGTGTTTACGGTTTAAATGGTTGGAACAAATCATGTGTGATCTAACCTGCTTCTGAGTAAATTAGCACAAACCCTTTGCTGAAAGCAAGGGAAGCAGAAGGAGTTACAGACCAGCCCCTTAACCCCAAACTAAAATCTAATTTCTAGATTGATTCTACCAAAAGGCTTTATTTTGACAAATCCAAAAGGAAAATTCCCAGAAAAGGGTTGATCATCAAATACGACGGAAGAGGATCTGGCAGAGCTGAGAACTATTCTTGATGATGTTTTCTAAAGGGGAGTCTTTTGGCAGCCTCAGATTCCTTGAAATCTTGCTTTGCCAGATTGATTCCCCAGCATCTGATAAATACAAATATAATTCCGAAAAGGTGGCCAATGATGGCACCCATTATACAAGGAATTGGCCATGTCTATAAAGAGAATTTATATATAGCGTTATAGATATGTGCCTAAAATACATATTGCCACTTTTAGTGAACACACGTATTAATCTTACCTGCCACTCACGACCCCAGTCTAAGGGAATAACATATGCACTAATCCAGGTGACAACTATAGTGGGCCAGAAGAGTCCAGACGCCCACTTTTCAGGAATTGTCTCCAAACTATATAGCACAATCCACATAAAAAGTCAGTATAGGTATATGTACATTGCATGGTTATCTATCGGTGCTTGTATGCCAGTCCTACCTTCCAAGTAAAAGGGTATTCTTCCAGCGACTTGGCGATGGCTTGAGAATAATGGCTGAGGGTGTAACTGCAAGTAGAGCAACAATCAATGCTCCAACAAAAGTATTCTTATGGTCGCTATAGTCAAAAATTGATTTACATTCTTAGTAGGAGATATATATGGGTAATTATTTTTGAAGGGCTAAAAGTATAGTATACTTGATAATATGGGCTGGCCAGAAATGGGTCCTCAGACTTTGACCCAATTATGAAGAAATTCATATGTAATTGCTAGGGGCCCATTTTTGTCTGAGACCTTGTGGATTCTAGCCATATTTTGTATATCATTTGTTCACGATCAAAGTAGTCAATTAATATATGATTGACAATCCATGTAAGCTACTTACGACATAATTGGTGCTCCAAATAACACTGCTATTACATGAAATACACATGCTGCCAGGAGAGTTATTACGGTTACAAGGGCTACTTTCTAAATATAGATGATTGTTTATCGAGTGCTAGTTGATTAATGCTATTAAGTATGCATCTCTTTATATGATATCGCTGCCATAGGAAAATATATTTAGCTACCTTTGCTCTATCTCCAGCTGATGGTCGAGGAATTCCATTGGCAGGGATACGGAAACAGTACATTCCAAAGAAGCTAGTAATGGCATAATATACCCACAATATAAGAGCTGACCATGCGAAAAATGAGCTAGGATCAGGATACCAATGTCTGTGGTTGCTAGGTAGTATCAGTGACGCAGCTATAAAACAACCACCAAGGATCAGGCATGCAGCATTGGGCTCTGCTGGATATAACTTTATCTGCTCCATGACTAATACTTTGAGAGAGAGAGAGAGGTACTGGTGGGTAATTAGCATTGGGTGTGATTTACTAAAATGTAAAAAATTAATAGCTAGCAAATGTATGTTTGTCTTGTTTATGGGAATTCTACTTTGGATTGATATGATTGATGGCTCTATTGTTTGGAGCCATCAATGAATGCCTCTGAAGAAGTTCGGTGACCTAAACATATGACACAGAATGGATGAAAATGATGCAAATCATGTTGGTTATACGTTTAGATGGGCGTATAGCGTTGATCAGTTAAAGTTGCCAGGATCTTCCCCATTGCAAATAAACACACGAACACACAGCTGTACCACTACTGACTAGCAAGTAATTATTCAGTCAAAATGGCATCAAAAGGTTGGGTTACATTGCATTATTTCGGTTTACCAACGATTATGTAGCATCATATATTGTATAAAATCTTAATGGTTTGTGAAACAATATGACTGACTTACAAGAAAACTTTAAAATTAAAGCCAGCCTCATTCCACGAGTTTTTTGCATAGCTCGTGGCTTCTAGTAATCTGGAAACTAGAAATGCGCGTTTTCAAGACATCCTTTTCTATGAATATGAAACATATATTGTCAGTCTTGGTTAATTACAGTTACAAATGATGATAAAACATAGGACATACCTGCCAACCCGCTTTTCTATATAGTCCAATCTATCTGAGAGCTAAAGATTTCAAAGGTACAGGATTAGTAGTGACATTTAATAGAATGTTTTGAAAATAAAGTAACATAAGGCTTTCAAATACCTGGCCAACAAGATCGAAAAGTCCTTTGATGTGCTAAAACAGAAAGACATATGAAATATGGATGAGTGAATATCAGTTAAAATAGAGGTGGTTTAAATATTCATGAGTAGACGTATTCCTACCTCACATTGATCCGCAGGCTCATTCGATTCACTACACAAATTATTGCAACCAGGCTCTCCGGCCGAAGTACTTGCCTGAGCCAAGTGGTTCTCAACCTTTTTTCTAGGAATCGAAGGTAGCATACCTTCAGGGATTTGTTTCTTGCTTTTCGTGACCATATCCGCAGTCTCACCAATTACTTGGGTTGTCAGCATATCAAAGCGCTGAAGTGCATTATTGATGTTCCTATGAATCTGAGATAGTACACTCGAATCTGATCGCCCGTTTATCTCACCATCGTCAATGCATGGTGCACTTGTGGTAGCCCCATCACCCTGGTCTCCCTCCTTGTCGTTGTTATTCTCTAAGCCAGATTCAGGCCTTAGGGTCGGGACAAAGTTATCTATGGTTTCCTTTGTCATTTCTCTAAGTTCCTTTAAATCTACTCTAGCCTTATCGTAGCCATTGATGGTCATTATCATCTTCAGTCGGAATCTATAGAATGCTTGTGATTTAAATAGTGGATGACTAAATGCGGGGTGATAATGCAAATCAGCCATATCTGGATCTGATAGTATAACGGCAGCATCCTATAAACAAATATCATGTTGTAAGTAAATTGCACTGCAATGCGCTTTTGAGAAGAAATAGATAAAATAAATTCTATAATAATTAGTAAAAGTACCTGAAGAAATATTACTCGGAGCTCTCTCAGAAGGTCAAGATGTCTAATAAGTCCTTTAGTCTCTTCAGAGATAGTCTCCCCATCATTCGGTAATTGTACTTGAGATAATAGATCTTGAATCCAAGGGAAAACCTATTTAGTTGTAAAACCATTATAGCTATATGTAGCATGTTGTAATTCCAAACTGAATATCTATAATGTGAAGAACAAAATGTTTACCTTTCTTACTATACATAGCGGTGGATTAACTTGTGCTCTCTTTATCGCTTTATCTGTGGGATTTGTCTTTGGCCTCTGGTTTAGTAGCAAAAGCACAGATGGATCAAATGCTATACCATTACCCGCGCTGTCTCCGGCAATATGAGGGCCAGTAGAAGAGTGCTTTTGATGACCTTGCGTGCGCTTTCGGGCAAGTTGATCAAAGTGCGAAGCTTGGCTTTCTGAAACGTATATGTCAATGTTATGCAACTTTACTACTTTCCTTCTTCCCAATTTGATAGATAGAAGGCGTTTTTCTATCAATTCCAAATATGAAAATTGATCGTCTTTTGGCAAAGTACTCTGAACTGCATCCCACTCTCGGTTAAACAGACTATCTTGATTGTGCGTATATAGTTTCGCTTGTTTATTATAATAGGCACTTTGTTCATCACTGGGCGGAAATATTGGCATTTCGGTCCACTTGTCAATTGGAAGTGAATCTTTGCTGCTGTTGGTCAAACGGAGATCTCTCCAATGGAACAAAAGTGTAGCCAAAGCATTCATCGGGCAGAGTATAGGGTTAGAATGTCGAAGCAATGGTAGCTATATTGAATTATAAGCAGAACAAAGTTATATTGAGATGATTCCTCTAAAACGTGGACAAATGGACACTTGTTATTCATATATATGCAATAAGAAAGACTTGCGTTAATCTCCACTGGGTCTCTTGAACTCTCTTCTAACTCGTAATGAATGACCAGAGATTGTATGTTAAAATCGGCGGGCAATGAGGGTGATTCATGAGGGGGCGCTTTGGTAGACTTTGCTCTGACCAGCCACAGGCTTTTTAGTCGTATTAGCTGGGTTATATTTGGAGGGAGGATAGTGGCCTTTGTTATAGATGTCCACAGCCTAACTCTATCCCCTTCACCATCACACTTTTCAAAAGCCTTGCGGCACAGAGTATCAACTTTATCATTAAAATGTTCTTTAGCTGTGTGCTTTTTATAGCTCTTGGTTTCTACAGCGTTCTTTGTTTCCTTATCAGAAGTTTCTGTAGTAACATCTTTCACCTCATAATCAGAATGAGTTTGTTGTTCAGGTGATCTTGATTTTATAGGTAGTCGTGGTTTCTTAGGAGATATGACTTTTTGAGGTGTTGCTGATTCAATAGGTAGCTGGGGCGTTGCTGTTGAATCTTTATCTTTGGATCGAGTATGGGAATATGGCAAGACTTTCGGCTTAGAAGGCTCTTCAGGGGCTTCAGTTAGTTTGGTTGTTATTGGGTTTGGCATTGGTTGACTAGGGCTGACCTTGTTGAAAGGCTGAGTTGTTATTGGTGAGGATGCAATAGTAACTGGTGTCTCTGATATTCTTGGTGGTGTTGAAGCGCTGAGTTTTGGCGCAATCAGTATACTATTAAGACCTAGGTTTGTATATGAGGACGATTTGGGGGACTTTGTAGGTGTTGATTTAGAGGGTGAAATGGGTTTCGCAGGAGATTCTGCAAGAGGTTTGGGCGCAATTAGTCTCTGCTGTTTGGTTTTACATTGTAACATTGAAGACTCAGTCGTAATTTTAATTGAACCAAGCTTCTCTGAACTGATCGAAGGCTTTGGGTTAAGGGGTTTAAGCATTGACAGTTTGGATGTATTGATAGCGTCAGCTAAAGATAAGACTCCCTGAACTTTTGGCATATCTGTTGCTATATTTGTTTGTTTTGCTTGTTTATTCCCAGAAGCTATTTTGTTGATGGCGGTTAATAATGTCCCGTATATATTTTCTGTAGCAGTCACAAGGGGCTTATTTTCATTTGAAGTCTCATGCGATAAAGCGATGCCCTGCAACTTTCTCAAATGCTCAATCCATCTTTTGCACTTTTCAAGGTCAGTTAAAGAATTGGATTCAATCGGCTTTTTGAGTAGGGATTCGATGAACTGCTTTATATTGGCGTCAGTGAAAGACTGTGAATCAATACTATGTGAACTGCAATATTTTAAGAATGCGTCGGCTGTTTCTTGGTATTCATCGATATAATTAGTGGCCTTTGGTGACGTGGTAGATTTGTTTGGATTGGTAGTATTCTGTAAACCCTCTTTACTCTTTACAGGTTGTGCTTTATCTTTGGATTGTAAAGAAAGATCTGCTGTGAATGGCTTTATATCAGCAAAAAATTCATTTCTTTCCGAATTAGCTCCTACTCTGGGATTGTTTTCCTCATCAGAATCGGCTACAATAAAAAAACAAATTAGAGGTTGTATGGGTTTTAAAAACGTGTTTGTATACACAGATATGCTTACTAGTTAAATCGATAATTTCTGCCATATCTTTTCCTATTGGAAATGTATCTAGATTTTTATGAAGCTATAAAGATCATTATGTATAGTGATTTAATAAAATGACTCAAAATTAGCTATTATGGTTTTAGGATATATTATGGGTTCATGAATTCCTTATTATTATATGCACCCCTAAAAATATCAACTAAAGCTTGGGAAAATGATCTATTTTAGTCTTTAAATTATAAAGCAAGACATAGCAGACTGCTCATTAACTTTAGATACAGAACTTTGTACGATATATAATGATGTAAGATTTTGACAAGCTTACAACATTTATAATAAACTCTGCTAAATATATCATGTCATGACGTAAGAAATGCTTCAAGGTAATTTAAATCCTGGTTGGATACGAAATGAGTTTGGCAACTCTTCTTTCAATTAGTTTTACCTTTATAACTTTAAATGGCTTCTAAAACGCTTCCAGTAATTGTTGTAACGGGTGCATCTCGTGGTCTTGGAAAAGCTGTCTGCCACAAGCTTGCATCACAAGGTGCAAACATCGTTGGTGTTGCTCGATCAGAAAAATTGCTTAGTGAGTTGAAAGACGAGATAGAAAAAATAAACCCAGAGTGCACTTTTGTGCCCTGTGCTGGAGACCTATCTGATGGTGAGATAGCTAAGCGCATTGTAAATACTGCTGTTGAGAAATTTGGCCGTATTGATGGGCTTGTGAATAATGCTGGCGCGCTTGAGCCAGTAAAGAAGATCGCAAACTGTTCAGTAGAGGAGTGGAAGCGGTAAGTGTGTACCCAGCAACACATTTTGTAATATTCTTAGTGAGGATGGCAGGGACCTTGTGTTTGCAATGAGCATCCCTTTAACGACCTTGGATACTCAATTTCAAAAGTACCTTTGGTCTTTATTCCATCGGGCTAAAACACATTTATCAAATAAAGACATCCAAAACCTCATTGAAAAAGTCAATGCTGGACATTCCACCTTTCTTAAGGAATGCACTAAAACTTGGTCTTACGATTGTACTCCAATAGCCATTTCGATATCAATGTGTTTGCCGTTATGGATTTGACCAAGGAGGCTCTCCCTTATCTACGCAAATCTCGTGGCCGTACTGTCAATATCAGTTCTGGAGCATCCACAAGGGTTTACCAAGCTTGGGGTGCCTATTGCACATCAAAGGCTGCCCTCAACATGTTTAGTGCTTGCCTAGCCGCAGAAGAGCAGCAGATTGTTAGTGTTGCGATACGACCCGGTGTGGTCAAGACCGAGATGCAGACTACCGTTTATAATGAGGGTAAGCAGGCCAATATGTAGTGCTGATGCTGCATATAATAACATTATTCTCTGCTGTGGCTGGTTTGGTAGTACTAGGGATTTTAGCAGTGAAAGAGTTCATTCAATGCTTGAGCACGCCTTACCCCAAAGCATAGAATATCCTCCCATATTGCTTTGTAGATTTCACGCTAACATCACTGCCTATAAATGCTGCTATACATTATTAGGTGCCAAGAACATGGATCCCAGTGAATACCAAAAGTTTCAGAAGCTGCATGACGAGAGTGGCCTTCTTCCGCCGGAGATTCCTGGGTCTGTCATTGCAAACCTCGTTCTAAATGCTGGTAGAGAGCTAAGTGGGAGATTTTTGTCTTTCGATGACCCCGAGCTTGCCTCATTCCGTGATTAGAGAGAAAACGCCCCCAATGTTTATGGACATTATGAAATTTCTCAATGACAGTGCTGGGATTTCAAGTCCGTATCAACACATACACATAGCTGAATGGTTTCATTTTATTAGAGGTAGCTGTCTCTATAGACTTTGGCAATGTCCTAAAATAAACACAATTAGTTTGCTCAATTTATTAGAAACTCCATATAAAGCTATAAACAGCAATGGCAATGCAACTAGTTGTGTCTTAGTGGAAGACAAATGGCGTGCTGTGCATTGGCGTGGACACGGTGGAAGGAGGTAGGTCCCCCTTCGTCGTCTTCCCCTGCAGATACGAGTATGTGGTGTGGGCTTCAAGCAAAGAAACAAGGGGCTGAAGGGGTATATCTGATCGAGGCCGAATCTGATAAAGAGTCATAGCAGAGGATGCTGGAATAAAGAGTGAGCAACACTTGCCCACTCAACCATAACAACACTGATCACGATCTGCAGTGAGAGCAATGGCAATATTCATGCAACGACGAATGGCACGCCCCAGCGATGGCGTGCTCAAAGATTGCACAGCAGCCGTGCAGCCTTGGTCTGCCTTTTTGGCAGTAGTCATATCCGCTGAGGTGCTGACAGCTTAAGGCTGAGAAATTTGTCAGGGGTCCAATTACCCCTTGAGCATCTCACACCTGCTGCTGCGCTGGCCCTATATATATGTAGAGCCCAATTCGCACATATCCACAAAGGAATACAAAACGTATCATATTCCTCGCCATTTATTCTTTAAACTCCCCATTTACTTTGAAATATTATTTCACCGACTCAAATAACCACCTGCTATTGTGTTCCGCAAAGCCAAAAGTAAAATAAGATGCTCCCTTCACTAAAGGACATCCTAGCCAACGATCCTCCGAGCTTTTACTCAGGATATGTAAGTACCCTACCCGTTATTCATGCACCCATCACCCATGCAGTAGCCATATCTAACAACTGTAGCTTACTCAAAAAAATCACTGTACTAACACCTCTTCCGCTATTTTTTCTTTACAGCCCCCAACCTCAACATTTGCTCTTCCATCGCCCCCGCTGTCTTACCAGGCATCGTCTCCAATCTCCAGCTCAAGCACTCTCAACACGCCCAGCCCAACACCTCTTACACTCACTCCTCCTCTCATTCCTACATCTAAATGCCGCGCCCCTCTGCCATCTCCCTCCGAAGAAACAACCAGACTATGCCCTCTCGAACAACTTGCGACCTTGGCGTCTGCTGCCGCACCTCACAAAACTGGGCATTCTCCATCTACAAAAAAAACATCATCTAAATCTCGCGACTATGCTTGCCGTTTAAAGAACTGCAGCGCTTCGTTCACCCGCTCAGAGCACCTTAAGCGCCATACACTGACCCATACCCGGGAGAAGCCATACCAATGTGTTGAACCTGAGTGCGGCCGTCGCTTCAACCGCCACGATAACTTGCTTACACACCAGAGAAGACATCGCAATGGCCAACGCCAGTCTTTGCGGACTGCATCTGGCCCACTCGCAGTCACAAGCATCAGTGCCCTTCTCAATGACCCGCATCCCGCATCACCCACAGGTTCCTCTCAAGACCAAGACTCATCTTCTGCCCACGACGTACAGCGTGGAAGCACTGGCAAGGCACGCAAGAAGACTGTGTCTTCGCGCTATCGCAACAAGGAACTCAAGCCATTTTCCTGCGATGAGTGCGGAAAAAGGTTCGGGCGTCTGGAGCACGTTCGCAGACACAAGCTCGTCCATACCAAGGAGCGGCCTTTTACATGCACAATCTGCCACAAAACCTTCGCCCGTAGTGACAATATGCTCCAGCATATGCGTGCTCACGAACGCAAAACTGACAGCGCTGCTGCTTTTAACAACACGATCGATGTTGCTGGAACTGGGCGCGATATTCATTCGACCTCAACAGAGCCTCCAAAAGCCTAGTATGTTTCTATTTGATTTCCAACTTTATCATACCTCCAGCATTGTACCTTACCCCCATCCACAACACCCGCAATTCGACAATTTTTTGTAATTATAGTTGCTTTTCTTTTTGTACACAAAATTATAAATGGCATGCCCACACATATAATCAAATATTTCATTAATAGCTCATCCTGTGCTTTAAACACCAAAACCAAAACACTTCGCTAATAAGCAAACTTGATTTAGAAGGCCCAGTTTCAGGCATGATGAAAGCGATCTATATGGGTTAGTCTTGTTCTTTTTAGCCCAATTAAATAATATTTACCATTGGCTTGCCAGGGTTGAGTTTATGCATAATTGAAATGGTAAATCTACTAGAAACAAGGCTAAAAAGTTAAACCAAAACATTTTTAATTACAAAAAAACCAAGAACTACGCAAAAAGTATAAATGATATTGCAACACCAGATGTTTCCGCTTTGTCCTCCCTCGCAGTAGTATTCTCCTGGCCATAGCATGCTTGGTTATGGCGATCGGATGGGAATCAATATTGCCTCGTTTTTATCATAGCAGCTCATAAGCTAAGAATTAAAGTACGAATGGATGTCTGTGTATAAACCCTTTTCGCCGAAATTACTAATGTGATATTTGGGTTATAAATATTAAAATATGCTTTAAAATGTGATGGCTTGTTATGTTTGGTGGAACTCTTTATTGGTTGCTCTAATGTTATCCACAGCTTTTTTCCTTTCAAAGAGGGTATGTTAACGTGTTGCTAAACCCCATTAGAATGGCATTGTTTTGTTCAAGTTAGCACTTGCCATTCATCACATGTTTTATAGCATAACGCATACACGCATGTATTAGCAAACCAAACCTGACATTACTTGCTGCCTAATGGACTACAATCAAACGGCATTTGAACAGCCATTATGCTTTGTACCTTTTTGTCAGCTACCTTTGTTAATGGGTTCCAATGGTGTGGAACAAAGTAATGCTTCATTTTTAATCCAAAAACCTGCTACTATCACACTATGGTACTAAACTCAGCCTCTTATGCTATCAAAGCCTGGATACAGCAAATCCCTTCAAACACTAGCAGCAGTTATTTGGCAAGTTCCAACCAAAAGGGTACTAGAATATTCCCTGCAAATCAGTCCATAAGCTATACATTTTAGCTGGAATCTCAGCGACAATTGCCTAGTACCAAAAGGAATGTCCTAGCACCACCCTTATAGAGGAGACTATCATTAACTAAATTATGGACTTTTCTCCGCATTCCTTAAAAGTCCGCACCTCACAAAACATAATGGAGCTAGGAAATAGGCTGGAAAGTCCCTTTATGGCTAATCAGTCTTAATCAAACTGAGTAGGACCCCCAGGTAGTAATTTATTCTTAATCAGTATAACTGCCTCCTTAGAGTAGGGGCAGTGGATCAATTTGTCAAGAATTCCTTCAACTTCCCCATGTACAAGTATCGAATGATTTGGATTTGCACCTTTTGGCCAATTATGAGCAATTTGGCGAGAGTGCTCACATGCTTCCCACACCAACCGCGCTTCCTTAGAAACACAAGTGCATAGCGGAAATTGTTGATACTGCTGGGCTTATTCGCACGACTATTTAAGGAGCTCTCTGGTAAACGGCTTAAGCGCATTAAACCCCTATCTTTATTCCCCCCTTTCGCTTACTCAGCAATATATAGTATATATTAAGCTTTATAATGTCTTTGCCAGTTCGCAGATTTGCTCCTCGTCTGTACAAGCAGACCACTACGCGCTTTAATAACTCGTCTCTTTCATCCCGCTTGGCATCACAAACTCGCTTTTATGCTACCAGACAGGCGCTCCAGTTCCCAAAAGCTCGCAAGAGCGGACCTAGCCCTGTTGCCATTGGTACCGTTGTTGCTGGTGTTGCTCTCGGCTATTTCTTATTCAAGGCAAGCGGCGGTGACAACACCGTAGCAAGAAACTTTGATGCCGACTGGCGCAAGGTTGACTACAACAAGGTCTACAGAGAGATTGCCGAGCTCCTTGAGGACGAGGACTATGATGATGGCAGCTACGGTCCAGTCTTTGTTCGTCTTGCCTGGCACACATCCGGGACCTTTGATAAGACCAAGGGTGATGGCGGCTCTACTGGCGGTACCATCCGTTTCCACCCAGAGGCTGGATATGGCGCCAATGCTGGTCTTGACATTGCCCGCAACCGTCTCGAAGTAGTCAAGAGAAATAACCCACAGATCTCATATGGCGATCTTTACACCTTGGCTGGTGTTGTCGCCGTTCAGGAGCTTGGTGGTCCTGTTATCCCCTGGAGACCTGGCCGTGAGGAGCGCCTCTCTGCTTCCAGCTGTACCTCTGATGGCCGTCTGCCCGATGGTGCCAAGGGGGCCAGCCACGTTCGTGACATCTTCTATAGAATGGGCTTTGATGATAAGGAGATCACTGCACTCATTGGTGCACACACTCTTGGCCGCTGCCATCCCAACCGCAGTGGCTTCGATGGTCCATGGAACGCTTCTCCAACCACCTTCACCAACTTCTTCTTCACTGAGCTTAAGAACCAAGACTGGGTTCCCAAGAAGTGGGATGGTCCATTCCAGTATGTCGATAAGGCAAGCGGCCAGTTTATGATGCTTCCTGCCGATATGGCCTTCCTCACTGATCCTAAATTCAGGGTCTATGTTGACAAGTATGCTGACGATGAAGAAGCATTCTTTAAGGACTTTGCCGGCGCCTTCTCTAAGCTCCTATCTCTTGGTGTCAAGTTCCCTGACGATGCCCCAGTATACAAGTTCAAGACCCTAGACCTTTAAATATACCCAAACTTATTTCTTTTTCTAACCTACAACTAAGCTTTGTAAAATAAAATAGTATCACATCAACATTTTCAAATAATTATCCACTGCTTCCTTAAGATTTCTTTCTTTATCCATGTTCGTTTTCCAAGTATTATAGTGTCTACCGGATTTATCTTGAACATCTCCGTTATAAAGAAGTTGGGGACATGGTCTGCTTGGTGGTCACGATTTTAGGGTAGTAGTAGCCTCCCAATGTTGGCAGATGTTTCAGCTGGCGTTTGAACATTTTATTTCTTCCAGGAGAGCAGCTAGCTAGCTGTTTACCACATGCTAGCAAAGGTTTCATACGTTGTTCGATGCTGTTTATTATTAACCCATAATGATTACCTCACTAAATATATGTTTATAAAAAGTATAATTCGGAATCACTTTGTTCTTATACAGAATATACCTGATATACACGAGCAAATAAACAATGTCAAACAATTTATGGCAAGTATTACTCAATTTTACGTTCCAGCTCTGTTTTAGCAAAAACTGAATGCATAGCTTTAATATCCAAGTCTTAATTCTAAAGGCGCAACCAGCGTGGTAAAGGGAAAGAGACAAATGACAATATGGAGCTAGAGCGACAGAATGATGTACGATTAGATGATTTGGCATCAAAAGTAAATGCTTTGCATCGGGTATGTCCTGTTGGAATATTTTGTGGAAATATGATGGATAACGGCGTTATTATCAGCTTGCTTATTCTCACCACCTTGTATGGAATTGCCATTTAGATAACTGTAAATGTGCGAGATGGCGTCATAAATGATAATACTAACCTGGATAACTCGGTGAGTATGTCTAAAACAGTTCTTGCAAGAACATGTTTATCAACTCGAAATGTATAATATTCTTGACAATTTTGCTTTCAACTGTGGCACAAAATAGTCAATGACATTTGATCGGTTTCGAGGCATGCTTGGAAGAACACAGAGGAGATTGGGTCGCACGGTAAACTCTGCAAATTCCAAGTATATGTGCTACATGATTTTGGCCATAGTGGTTGGTTTTTTCATTTTTATAAAGGTTATCCAGTACCTCCTTTCCAGTTCAGGTGCGGACACCGATGATTCTAGTCCAAAATAGTGCTGTGAAGAAACAAGATTTCGTCTCTACTCGACAGATTATATTGGAATTTTTCACTATACCCAATCCAATAGCTTTTGTTATTTTTTAGTTTACACAGTATAGACATCAACCACAGTCTTTTTGCACCGATTTATTTTTTAGCATTGACAATACCATAATTTACTATCACCATAGAATGCTTGCCATAGAAAAAAGTAATTTTTGATGATTAATTTTTAGGCACTGTGGTCTTAATTGAGCATGTCTTCCTTGATCGAGAAAGTTACGAGCGCTTTTGGGGACTCGAAGAACGCTACCCAGCTAGCTATAACGGCAGTTGCAGCTTCAGCCCTTACCGCCGGCACAATATTCACCACCCAAAAAGTCAGAAGGGCCAAACGAAGCAAAAGGCTCAAGCAGGAGTTATTCGGGCTTGACGATGACGATTTAAACCTACCAATCTTTGATGCCGATGAGTATAGTGCCTCTAATGAAAAGGAGGCGCCTGTGACAAAAGATACCCCGATATATATGAGCCCAGGAGAAGAAGAGCTTATCCAGGAACAGTTGGCACGAAATTTGGCATTTTTCGGTCAAGATGGGATGAAAAAGGTGCAGGATTCGTTTGTCATTGTTGTTGGCTGTGGTGGTGTTGGATCTTGGGCAGCACTTATGCTTCTCCGCTCGGGTGTACAAAGAATCCGATTGATAGATTTTGACCAAGTCACTCTGTCATCACTAAACCGTCACGCTGTGGCAGTAAGAGGCGATGTTGGTACCCCAAAGGCCTATGCACTGAAGCAGCACTTTGCAAGAATCGTCCCACAAGCAAAGATTGAAGCGTGCATAGATATGTTTAAGGGGGAGAATGCCGAAGAGCTTTTATCTGGAAGCCCTGATTATGTTCTTGACTGTATCGACAATATTGGAACAAAGTTGGATCTATTAAAATATTGTCATACCAATGGCATCAAGGTCATAAGCGCTATGGGAGCGGGAATGAAGGCCGATCCTTCACGTATTCAGATTGCAGATATTGGAAATACATTCGGTAAGCGATGTTTGCTATAAACAATACGTGATAATGTTCATATGATCTAAGCAGCGTTTAATAAATGAATCGCACTCCTATTACTGTGGATGTTTAGAGGATGGCCTTTCAAGAGCAGTTCGTCGCAAGTTAAAGAGAATGGGCATTGAGAATGGGATACCTGTGGTATATTCTACTGAAAAGCCTGGGAAAGTACAGCTGCTATCTCTAGCAGATAGTCAAGAAGACGACCCTGATGAGTATGCAGTGCTCCCTGATTTCCGTGTTCGTATTGTCCCTGTCCTAGGTGGGTGTATAAACAACAAAGATTTGAAACGTAACTGGTATCCCGTCTAGAGGAGTATATGACAATCTTGATTTTTCAAATATTATAGGAACAATGCCAGCTATGTTTGGAATGGCTATGGCAACTTATACGCTGACCCAGCTTGCGGGATTCCCTACTGACCCCCTTCCGATCAAAGGCAGACACTCGCTCTATGTTCGTATGCACCGCGAATTGTTAGTCAGAGAAAACAAGGCTGCGGGTGTAAAGTAAGCACGGATACAAAAGAATACCACAAATGCGGGCGTATATTATAATGTATTTCTAACAAGTTTTGTTTACCTATGGCATGAATAGCGGAAATATCATACTTTCACAGGACGACTGTGGATATATACTTGAGGAAATTTGGAAAGGAAAGAGTGCTGTGTCCGGTGCAGTAGAAAAGCTGGCATTGACCAGGTGGGATTACTCAAAACCTCTGTCCTTCCAGAATTGTGTGTGTATGACCAAGTCCGAAGCAAACAAGCACGAAGCCCTGAAGGTCCGCCCTGAAGAATACTATTCCAAGGATGTGTTGGACTGGGTAAAGCAAAGATTTGAGCAAGAGCGTGAGATCGGAAAGTGGCGATAATATGTGTTTAGATGACCGACACAAAATTGTTTATAATATCTGCGACCAGAACATCGGTCTCTATTTATGCTAGAAAATTACTTTGTTTAGAACTTTTTCAGAATAAAAATATCAGAATCTTGTTTACAAAGTTATTATAAATGATGACAACACATACACTTGGTTGTTATCATTTACTCTTTTGTCTAACATGGCCTGGTTTTCAATATTTTCAACTACAAACCATAACTAAACAAGTTTAGAGATTAGATCCCTGCATCATTTTATAGTATACTGTGATCATCCCTTGCTGTTTATCGCTTTTTACAACTTTTCGCTAGTATTGCAATTCTGGGTGGTATGTGGGCAATGCAAATTACAAAGAGCAGAGCCCTATATTCGGGCCTAGGGAGAAACTCATTCTACCCTCTGACTACTTCTTTTCAACCTATAACAGCCTTTAGGTATAGTCAATATAATCAAAGGGCAGATGTCAAAGGCTCTACTATTTCATGCGCTTTTCTCAACACTAGTGCTAAAGAAACCACCAACCTTCGGTCACCACCAATAAAGTATGTCCGCGGAGAACTTAAACTGTGCACAAAACCAACAACATCAGGCCTTTTGAACCAAGTACAAGACTACCTTTCAAATAAGGCCATGGACCCAGTTTCCCGATTGGAGCTCATTAATGCAATTCAAGATTCTCTTGGTCGCCTTTCACAAAGAGACACTGTTATTGGGATCTTTGGATTGAAAACATCACAATCGCAAAGGCTGAGGGTATTACGCAACGTGCTGTTTAAAGACAACAATGGTCAGGGAGATGTGATTAATAAGGTAGATAAGCTGTTTTCGCAACTAGCTATCGAAGAAATTGACACAACCATTTCATTTGGAAACGAGCTAAGATGGGAAATAGATCAAGATAACAGACGTGCTGAGGTTTCAATTCCATCATCATTATTTAACAACCAAGACACCAAATTCTATATCCCCAGCAGTAAGTATATCAGATGAAAAGGCCTTATATTAAATAGACAGTATTTTGCTGGATCATAACAATAATTCATATATATTTATAGAAAATGGAAAGAGTGCGGGATCTGAAAAAGCAATAGATACTTCGGATATTGATAGCATATTATATGTACTCGATAAGGATGAATTGATTAATAGCGATTCTACAAGAAGATCCATTCGGGATAATCTATTAAGATACCGAAGAGATGTAACATTTGTACACGAAGCTCCACCAAGTGCCAAAGAGCTATCTAAAGACGACATCAATGAAAACGCAATCCTGATTCGCAAGTTAATAGCGAGCTTAGTCCCAAAGCAAAGCGATTTACAATTACCCAAAAACACAGGAATAATATACATTGATTCAGATAAAGAGTTGATTTATAATGACACACTGCCTTCCACAAAAAAGTCTGAACTCTTGCTTTTATCTGGTCCAAATGTAGTCGAGATTGATGGCCTGAAAAAGTATCTTGAAGATACCTTTTTAACTAGAGATAGCCTTGAAATAGAATCTCAAAAGAAAAGGTCTGCTTTGACAACAGCTTTGCTAGCCATTGAGGATGTTGATGGTTCACCGCAATATCGAAAGTCAGATGTCAGTATTGTCGGACAATTAATAAAGTCGGCCCTCAGTGATAGAAGAGACATATTGGACACAGTCAGAAGAGATTTTTTTGGAAGAGAGATGTTTGCAATCAGTTATGATCTTGGTGGCACCAAAGGGGCCATCACTCAGTGGTATCATCAGGGATGGATTTGGCAGTCTTTGCTTGTACGCGTAAATGAAGTCGCAGATAATTTTGATAATATCATATTTGACAAATTGCTGAATAAGTCGGAATTAAATGTAAGGATGGCACTTTAGAAGTTTGTATTACTTGCATGTACCACATTATTAACTATGCGTTTATATGTAATATAGATTGTCCATACA
Source organism: Mycoemilia scoparia (assembly GCA_027575805.1). Lineage (NCBI taxonomy): Eukaryota > Fungi > Kickxellomycota > Kickxellomycetes > Kickxellales > Kickxellaceae > Mycoemilia > Mycoemilia scoparia. The sequence goes on along the minus strand of JANBPU010000002.1, from coordinate 392,114 downwards.
ACTGGAAGATTGAACCAGTATCTTTCAACAACAATAAAGTCATTGCGAGACAAAATCGTTTTGTTGAAAAACAATCTTCTAGAGGACCAGATTCTAGGATATAAATCGCATAATGTCGAAAAGTTAAATGAGCTAGAACAAAATCTAAATAAAGTTCTTGATTGGCACAATGTCATTGACCCTTTGCGCTTTACTAACGTAATTAGTCGCGAAAAGCAAAGTATTAAGGATAGCAGGGTATTTGGCAGCATCACATCCTATATGAGACTAACTTGGTCTGCCTTTTGGGCTATTGAGGCTGCTGCTGTTGCAGGACCATTTGTCTATACTCTTCCACTTGAAATGGCGCTTCCCGCTAGTATCGGTGCATCTATTTTGGGCGTACTTTTTGTTAAATCACGCTGGAATTTACTTTTCAGAAAGCAATGTGACTATTTAGATTCTGTAGCCGAATCAATTTCAAAGAAATTGTCTTTGGAGGTAGACTGTGCTGTCCATGAGCTATTAGATGAACTACAAAACGACACATTCGATAGCTTAGAAAGCCTATATAGCGACCAGAATAACTCAAAAAGCAAAAGCTTCGCGACACTATTTTTGGAAAAATCGCCACCAACTGCCGAGGATCTTAAAAAGTCGATAGAAGAAATGGCGAATAGTACTTTGAAATAATTGTTGGATTATATCTTAAACATAGAATAAAAGAAATACTGATGAATTAAAAAAACACATTTATTATAATGAAAGCGTTTAGGCTAAAAAGTCCAATGAATAATGCTGCTTAAACATCAATATCATTAAGACCCAGGTCCTCATTTTGATCCCATGTTCGTTCATATTCCTCAATAGTCATGTTTGGATCTGGATCTGGTGCATACAAATTTTGCAAGTAGCTGTTGCTAACAGGATCGTCAATGATTAATGTGCATGGGAAGCTGTTTCCAGAAACAATGTTGTCAAGCTTTTCAAGGAAGGTTTTGAACTTAGCCTTGCGCTCGTTGACCACTGAGTCGCCATCTACAAATGGTATTTTTTGGACAAGCTCATCGTGGACCTGGCGAAGCAGACCTTCAACAGTAGTGAATCTACCACCAAGGGTGCCAGGGGTAAGGTCCAAATCGATTTCAGGAACCCTAAGACCACAAGTCTCTGACTTTAGCAAGTCGCGGGACAAATCTTCTTCGTCAACGAGCTTAAGGGTAATGCGCGTCCCTTTGGCAGAAATAGCACCTCCACTCTTAACTTCGTTTGATTTGTATCCGCAGTGGTCACAGGTTGTAGACATGATGATGACCTCCTTAAAATGTGGGATATCAAACATCTTCATGCGGGTTTCTGATGGGGCATTGCAGGAAGAGCAGTTTGCAGGGAAAGAAATAATTTCGTCATGGTGGGAGGCTTCCTGCAAAGTCTTTTCGAGCTTTTCGCGTGATTCCTTTTCTCTTTCTTCCTCGACCTCGGGCGTTTGTAAACCAAGGGCCTGGTTTTGCTCTGCGTTTCTCCTAAACTGCTTTGCATGAAGCTTGGGATCAGCCATTGGAGCATGTAGATTCTCGATGTAGCTGTTTCCTGATGGATCGCTTAATTTTAGTGTGAAGGGATCGAATTTTTCCATGTATCCTTTTATGGTGGCAAGAATTTTTTCAATTGCCTCGTACACGTTAGGTGCCTTTTCTTTACGCTCTGGTTGATCCATAGACAAGTCATGGATGATGCCCTGAAGCAATCCTTCGACGGTAGTAAGCTGCCCACTCTTTCCGCCAGGAATCTCAAGCTCTATTTCTGGGATTATCACTACGGCAGATTCAGCGCGAACAATTTGACGATCCAAATCTTGTTTGGAATCAATCTTACAAGAATACTCAATTCCCTTTTCTTGGATAGCTTCTCCAGATTGAACCTCGTTATTTTTGAGTCCACAATGGGGACACTCAAAAGCCATTAGAATTATATCCTTAAAGTGGGGGATTCTGGTAAGCAACATCCTTGTAGTTCCCTAGTATCAAAAAACAGAGAATAAGTAATGGTAGCACAGTCTATTTTTTGGCTGATGGTGACCCTAGTAGAGATACTGTGTATTCGTTGTATCATTTGGGTAAAATTGTGGTCACATACCTGCTCATGGCAATTCATGCAAAGACTTTCAATGGCATTTCCCATGGATTCCCCACTGATTTCTTCGAAAAGTCTCTTTTTGGACCCAGATTTGTTTGCGTCTTCGTTGTTTTGCTGAGACATTTTTGTGTTATTAAAATAAAATAAGAAGTATGAGAAGGAGATTGATCCCAAATACCAAAAAATTTCAATTGATTGACAAAAGCAATGGTAATTTAATTGTCTTCCCCATAACCCAAACAGATTTTTGGATCAAAAATGCTTGACAGTGACGTTTTTCGGAAAAGTTTCAAAGCCAAAGGAAATCTATTCGTTGAATTGTTTGAACGCATGGAGGCCGATGATATTAGTTTTGAGTTTGATGCTGGTCTAGAGTTGCCATCGCACAGACAAGTAGTTGAACAGTTAAGAAAAGATGCTAAAAACATGTAAGGAATGATAGTAAATTGCTACATTTTATATGCCATTTTCAACAAAGGAAATTGATGTATAAAGGGTCTGGTTGTATAGATATAATCGCCTAAAATCTATAGAGGAAGATTCAAAGTTTGTTAAGGATGTATCCGTCCTGTATCCGTCCTTTCCTGTAATAGGTATGCAGCACAGCAACACACTCAAGAATACAGCAGTCAGTTTAGCTACACACCCCACTTGGCTAATCATTATATATATGTATAGCAAATGAAAGATGTGGGAGATGGTATATAGATCCTGAAAGGGCAAGTATTCATTTTAACTATACTGTACAATGAGCATTGAAGGATCTCGTTGCTAAAACAAGATATACACATTAGATATTCGCAACCAGTGTTTATTTCAAGTCCACTGATGGGCATAATGGAGTTTGGAACTTTAATTTGAGGAGAGTCAATTTGCAACTATTTGATGTTGTAAAGAATTACCGTGGGTAAGTATAGCAACAACAACAAATTACTTGGATAAAACCACCAGCCACAAGCTGGCCTTATAATATTAATTATCAATTATGTAACTATGTAGCTGCATAATTGTTGATTCGACAAGAAAGGGGAAAATGATGCCAGATTCATTTACCAAGACAATCCCAATATGGTGTGCAACATGGAACTATGCTATAAAGGAATACATTTCTAAATCCGCTAGTGAAGATGACAAAGACCATCCAGCATTCAGCTCTGATTGGGATTGCGAGCTGCATACCCCACCTCACCTGGTGTCTCAGTCCGAACATAGCCAAATAGAGAAATTGATTCCTGAATTTGCCAATCGACTGTTGGTATGTTGTTTAAACCACTAGTGTTGTTGTTGCTGCTGCTGTGCATTTCTATATTTGATTTTAAACTTAAACTATCCAAACTCTATTCTTCTAGGCTTCGGGATTGGACATCAAGGCTATAATATCGTCAACAAGGATACCCTTACGACCTATATGGGTAACAAGAAATCAGTCGCCTGCTTCTTTACCAGATTTTTCTGATGTTTCTTTCTTCCCTATCATTTGCGTGAGTGCTTCGAAGGCTGTTGAAGAATCGGCTGAAGGTGTTGAGAACAGGCCCGGTTACCTCTATGTCCAAGGCTCTGCAGATGACCATGAGACGTGGTCCATGGTAAGCGACATGGTTTATAACCCCAGCTAGGAATATCTGAATATACTCGGTTATTCCAGCTATAATTATGTACTTTTTGAAATCAACTGTAGGGCCTTTCTCCGCGGCTATTTTGGAAACACAGAGTAGAAATACTCGAAAGTTCTCAAGATTCCCAAGATGTAGTCCAGAGAATAGTCGGTGAAAACGCCAACCAGGATCCTGGATTCAACACAGAAATGACTGAATCAGGCCCTGCTCAAATATTCTGGCGGTTTATAAACAACACCAACATAGCTGTTGGTAGTAGATCAAGTGGGCGACCACCAGAGTGCTGGGACAACTTTTCTGCTATAATAAATTGCGGTGCCCCAGAATACGAACCAAACAAAACACCGGCTCTAAAGAGTAGATATTTGTATCTTCCAATTCCAGAAGGAAAGAAAGGCCAGCATGCTCTTGGAGAAAATATCCCAATGGCCTTAGATTTTGCTAGAAAAGTGCTCTTGAAAAATGAAAAAGTCTTGGTTCACTGTAGTCAAGGTAAAACCTGCTAACCTAGCAATTCGATCCACTAAATACACATATATCTATTTCTATACACATCATTCCACTTCAAAACACCAATTCTTTGAAATTTGGGCAATAACATGGCAAATGCGTTTTATAGGGATGGATAGGTCTGTTGGGATCACATTGGCAATACTAACAAAGTATTTTGACAATGATGGTAAGCTCTAAAATCTTTAAAAATAAAACTATTAGCCAAAGTATGCAAGCTGCTGCTATAATGGATACTATCAACACGTAGGGACTTTTATTGAGGATGGAAATCAAGCTAAAGGTAGGTATTATAATTGAGAGAAAAGAAGTAAGCCAGGATCACGTTCTCAGCTATACATTAATTTGAGTAGGGATAAATAAAGCATTTATACATAAACGACTGATGTGGATTGTTTCGTCCTGGCAAAAGGTAAGAAAATTGGAACTAGTTTGTATTGTTTTAAACTTTGTCTAAATACATATAATTTATGTTAATTTTAGGCAAATCCATCTAGAGCCACACTGAAGAGAGTCAATAAGCACTTTTTGGATTTCTTTTGATAATTGGATTATATCATAATAAATTTTTGCTATAGTGGAGTATTTATTATATAATTATTTACAGTCGGTGCTAAAGTTACAAAATCGAAAATCTTAATAAATCTGTAGATGAAAAATTCAGAGCAGTGTGTGTATCTAAGCGCATAATAAAACAAGAAAGCAATATATAGTAAAATTAGGCTTTTATCGCTTCTACAGAAGCATGAATTGCATCAACAGGTCCACCATCAGTTTTGCGTTCGTGAGCACGCATATGCTGGAGCATATTGTCACTACGGGCGAAGGTTTTGTGGCAGATTGTGCATGTAAAAGGCCGCTCCTTGGTATGGACGAGCTTGTGTCTGCGAACGTGCTCCAGACGCCCGAACCTTTTTCCGCACTCATCGCAGGAAAATGGCTTGAGTTCCTTGTTGCGATAGCGCGAAGACACAGTCTTCTTGCGTGCCTTGCCAGTGCTTCCACGCTGTACGTCGTGGACAGAAGATGAGTCTTGGTCTTGAGAGGAACTTGAGGAGGAGGAGGATACAGGATAGCCTGCTGATGTGGATTGTGGGTTGTTGAGAAGAGCATTAATGTTTGTGACTGCGAGTGGAGCAGGTGTAGAGCGTAAAGAAGATAGACGCTGGTTATTGCGATGTCTTCTCTGGTGTGTAAGTAAGTTATCGTGGCGGTTGAAACGACGGCCGCACTCAGGCTCAGAACACTGATATGGCTTCTCTTGAGTATGAGTCAATGCATGACGTTTAAGGTGCTCTGAGCGGGTGAATGAAGCATTGCAGTTCATCTCACTACAGACGTAGTCACGGGATTTTGGTGTCAAGACTCTTCTTTTTGCTGCTCCCCGTGAAGGGGGTGGGGGATGAGTCACCCTACAAGGCTCTGCAGCAGATGCTAGAGCAGCAAGTTGCTCGAGAGGACACAACCTTGGCGCTTCCTCTAAAGGAGATGGTAAAGAAGTGCGGCATTTAGAGGTAGGAATGAGTGGAGGGGTTAGAGTCAAAAGTATAGGGCTGGGTGTGTTGAGAGTGCTTGAGCTGGAGATTGGAGACGATGCCTGGTAAGACAGCGGGGGCGAGGGAAGAGGAAATGCTGTGTTTGAAGCCTGTAAAAAAGGGACAGTTTAGAATACATGTCAGTATAGAATTTCTTGGATAAAATGACTCTTGGAAATGCTACTGCATTGGTGATGGGTGCATGAATAACGGTCGAAACACTTACATATCCTGAGCAATAGCTTGGAAGATCGTTTGCTAGGATGTCCTTTAGTGAAGGAAGCATTATGTTGTAGTTTGGGATTTTGGTTTTGCAAGGCGCAATGGATGACGGTTTTGTGAAAGTAAAATAGCCTTCCTGAGTGATTGGAAAAATTAAAGAATAGAAAATGGAGGGGAACCCGGTTTGTTTGGTATATCTTGGAGAACAAGAGAAGGCCGAGCTACTCATATATAACCATACCGCAGGAGAGGACATGGAAAATTCAGGGGGATAGTTAAACCCCTGACAAACTCCTCAGCCTAATACCGTTGATATTTCGGTAGGTATGGCTACTGTCAAAAAGGCAAACCAAGCCTGCACAGCTGGTGTGAAATCTTTGAGCACGCCATCACGGAGGAATGCTATTCGCTGTTGCTGAAATTGTTATTGCTCTCACTGTGGATTGTGATCAATGTTGATGCAGCTGAGTGGGCAAGTGCTGTTCACTCTTTGTTCCAGCATCCTCACTATGACTCGTTATCTGATGCTATTTCCATCAGATATGCCCCCTCCTTCAACCCCTTGTTTCTTTGCTAGAAGCCCACAAAACACACCCAAAATCTGCAGGGGAGTATGGTAAAGGGGGGACATACCTTCTTTCCACCGTGCCCATGCCAATGCACAGCACGCCATTTGGCTTGCACTAAAAGACACCTAATTGCATTTTCACTGCTATTTACAACATTGTGTGGAATTTCCGATAAATTCAACAAACCAAATGAATTTATTTGTATGTTATAGTTAAACGACACGAAGATATCCTCTGACAAAATGTGGTCATTCCGCTTTGTGAGTATGGGAAAGGTAGCCAGAAATCTCAAGCTGAAACCAAGAAAGCACCTGGTGTCCGTAAGCACTGGGTGCGTTTCATATCTGATAGCTGAATGACAAAAGCTCAGTATCGTTGAAGAACAATATTCTGCAGCTCAGTTCCCTAATGTTGGAAAATATCTATACAACGGAAAATACCGATCAGCCATTTCAGCTCCACAGCAGAAATCATGTTGATGTAAAAGGGTCTATTGGGGTTAAAATCATACAGACAGTGTGTGAATGCAGATCCCAAGTAATAGCAGAATATTCCACATAAGGTTTGGAAGGAAATTTTTGGCCATTTTCATCTGATAAGAAGTAATTCAACTGGATGAGATTGTGTGTGAAGCTACCTTGGCAGTGGAATATCCGAGATCGCCATAGGAAAACACTCATTGCAATTGCAAAATTGCACCTACTGTCATCACCAATGCTGAACAACTTGATGAGTGCACTCGCTTACTGCCTGCTTTTCAAACTGAACAACCTGCAATCTTCTCTGCCGGCTCAAGCATACTGGCATTGCACATAAGTCTACTAATGCAGCCAACCATTCTTACTGCAACATCTACAACACGCTTGGCGATGTCTCCATCAGATAAGTCCCCAACACAGCCTGCAAACGTGCATTTTGGGCCGATCCTTTCTATCCCATTCTTCAGCTTGCAAAAAAAGTTATCTGATGGAGCGCCACCAATAATATTTACACGTAGTACTACTAGCCTATGACATCCGGCTTTTCCGAGTTCGCCAGAAAGAACCATATCTACTTCAGCCTATTTGTGTCCTGCAAGCTTCATCAAACCTTTGCTTTCACTAGAATAGATCTGAAACACAATTGATGTTGAAGCATTTCAATCAGAATGCTGCGGCTTTTATCATCAGCATGTTATGAATATTCAGTAATATCTCCGGCAACCTTGGAGAACCCTGTAAGCACAATCCTTTCGTATTTTATTGAAACCTTGCCATACTGAGCAACCCATCACCAACTCTAGAACACAGTCTTCCAAATACTCGTCATAAACTAATATCTCATATAACAGTGCCTCCTCTAAATTATACCAGAATAACCACTCCAATGCCAGTCTAAAATGTACGGCCTATGGGCCAAATTTGCAGGCTTCATGGGTGTTCCATTTGGTTCACTTTCAATAGAGAACTTCCCATATTCTCGCTATGTGATTCAAATTATTATCAATCAAATTCTTAATTTTGGACACATATCCTAAAAGATAATGAGAAGCCCAGAAAAAAAACTTAAAGAGCCAAAGTGACCCACTTAATGTTTAGATATTCATCCAGGCCATATTTGGATCCCTCTCTGCCCAAACCAGATTCTTTTACACCGCCAAATGGTCCTATCTCAGAACTGATTGCACCAGTATTAACTCCGACCATACCTACGTCGATACCTTCAGCTACTCTCCAGATGCGGCCGATGTCCCTGCTAAAGAAGTAGCCAGCAAGGCCTACTCGAGTATTATTTGCCCTCTGTATTATCTCCTGTTCGTCATGGAAAGTGAAGATGGGGCACACGGGACCGAATATTTCCTCCTTTGCGACCAGCATATCATCTTTGACGTTGGTCAGAATAGTTGGAGAGTAAAAGTGCCCAACCATGCTATCTTTCAAGGATTTTCCACCTGTAACGACGCTAGCACCCTTATTGATGGCATCCTGGACTAGATTATCAACCTTGGTCAAAGCACGATCATAAATTAATGGACCAATATTGACACCCTCAACAAGACCGTGGCCCACTTTGAGCTGAGCAACACGATCCGCTACCTTCCCAACGAACTCATCGTGTATACTTTGATGGACATATATGCGGTTTGCACAAACGCATGTCTGACCAGCATTTCTAAACTTGGAAGCCATAAGGCCATCCACCGCTTTGTCTATCTCTGCATCGTCAAAGACTATGAATGGCGCATTCCCACCCAATTCGAAGGACACTCGTTTCATAGTGCCTGAAGCCAAACTCATAAGCTTCTTGCCAACACCGGTCTACAAACAGTATATATTACTATGTAACGTTTTAACCCCAAGTATGATGAAAAAAGGAATTTAGCGATACATACCGATCCAGTAAACGATATCTTTGCGACATCAGGGTTTGTACACAACTCTGTTCCGACTTCCTCGACATTTGAATGGGTGGTGACAACATTAATAACACCGGGAGGGATCCCAGCACGATGGGCAAGCTCGGTGATAGCCAAGGCCGAGTAGGGTGTCTCTGATGCAGGCTTTATAACCACAGAATTTCCGGCTGCAAGTGCAGCACCAACTTTCCGAGTGATCATTGCAATAGGGAAATCTAAGCCCAAAATAGCAATACACAATTAGATCACAAACAGCCATCAGCAGACATCCAAATTTATTTATACGTACTCCAAGGTGTCACTATCCCTACAACTCCAAGTGGCTGCTTCATAAACACATGGCGGGTATTGGCGCCAGGAGCAGGGATGTAGTCGCCATAGGATCTAATTCCCTCTTCTGCAAACCACTTTATAAAGGAGGCACCGTATTCAACCTCTCCTTCGGCCTGTTTCAAAGGAGATGATAAGTATTAGTAATAAAGCAACCGAGGCGTTCATTTTTCTGTTTATGGATATTAACAACTTTACCTCTGCTGTGGGCTAGATCAGTTTACATGAATAATGACGGGTAATGTTAGTTGCAATGGACTTTTAATTATCATAAAGATTCAATTGCTGACATTACATAAAGTTTACCTTTCCACACTCTATGGTCATTATGCGCCCAAGATCCTTTTTGTTTTCTCTTATAAGATCATACCACTTGAGCAAGCAAGCTTCTCTTTTCTGTATTACAAACATGTAATGGTATAAGTCAGCAACTTTGTCATTATATAGAGCGTGTAATCCAAAATACTCTTTTTTATATAAATACCCTTGCTGTGAACTTGGACCACTCTTGGAAAGAACGTTTTGCTGAACTGACTGCAGATTGGACATCACTAGAATTCATATCTGGAAGGGCCCCTATGCGAGCCAGGGTGGCAGGATCTAAGGACGCACATCAACAAAACCAAGCCTAAAATCAAGGCCAAGCAATATCTCCATGCCTTTTAGCAATTGTATTCTGCTGTTGGCTTACCATGCACTTCAAACTTCTGGCTGCTTTTAGACTCCACCCACTTGCCATTTATACATGCATTGTGGTGAAATAAGGAGGCGTCGTTTAGCTTTTTCAGCTACAAAAATAAACATGGAAAATTGGTTTGTTATTCTCAACATAAGCATAAACAGTGTCGTTCTCTTGCTTGCTATTGGCCCAAATGTGACTTTCTGATCGGATTACTTGCCTCGTGTAGAGAATTAACACTACTTAGTGTAGATGGGATAGACGAGCTGGAGAAAGGTTGGGGCATTGTTTGGTAGAGATTTCTGGTGCGCTTGTAACTGGAAATGTTAAGGAGCGAATAGCCTCGACATGAGTATGTGGGGCGGAATACAATAGATGGAACTTTTTGGCTTGTTAGTCGGCCAAGTAAGCTTGAATGCGAAAAGGATTCTTTAAAAGAACAATTTAGAACAGTGGGGCGCATTACGAATAATATGGATATCTCTTTAATCTTGGGTGCCCAAGAATGGGCTGTGGGTTATATATAATTTCCCTACTTTGGAGAAACAACTTGTGGGATACACAAAAAGACGCCAGCTCCCCTACTCCTAAACAGTGAACAATGCGTACTTGGCCTTACCCATGAACAAGGCCTTCGGCGGTGGCGCCTGGTATGAAATCCCTGCAAGCCCAGCATGGAGGAACAATAGGGTTGAATGCAGACAGCAAGACGCCCAAGCCTGAGCTATACGTGAGCATTTATAACAACAAAAGGAGATCAGCCCAATCATTACCAATGTCAAGATGACGATCCACTTATACCAATAGTCACTCCGGCAGATTTGCTGCCTGATTTGGCAATGTAGGGCCGATAAAGTGCCCTGCATCAAGCATGAGTGGCCCAAGTGCTTCCGTCACAAATATTGTGTACTCCCCCTACCGTGAGGATGTTGCCAGCAGTAATGCTGCTGCTATTTCCTATCCTGCCCAGAAATTCTTATCAGCATTGGTCCACGCCGCGTCTTATCACCTATCCACATGGACAAGAGACTCGATGCTATAAAATGTTTTGCTCCCCTGCGAATTGTTCTGGTCAGCCTTGTGCTTCTATCCTGACGCAGCTTATTCCCTTGTCTTTATCTTTTTCTCCAACATAGGCTTGAAATAGACCGCATATTTATCTTTGGTTCTTATCTTGCAAGTACTTTATACTAGAATGAGACTAGTTATCCGCGACACATCTGACCAGGTCAGCGAATACGTTGGTAAGCAGAAACCACCCTTGCTTATTTTGACTGCCCATCTTCCCTTTCAAATGGATACACGGCGGCTTTAATGTAACACGATCTTTTAATTGAACTTGTGTAGCTGCCTATGTAAAGGCCAGAATCGAGCAGTTTGCCCCTACCCCAGATAGACCTTTTGTTTTGGGCCTTCCTACTGGCTCCTCACCAATCGGAACCTATCGCCGCATAGTCCAAATGTATCGTGAAGGCGATATATCTTTCAAGAACGTAGTTACCTTCAACATGGATGAATATGTAGGGCTTCCAAGGTAAGGATGTGGGGCCTCCTAAAAGCCTGTTTATAAATGACGACATATGCTTTAGCCCTGTGATCTCCTAAATGAAAAAGACCACATGATGAACAATGTCCATTGAATCGATAATCTGTTGCATATAGGGATCACCCTGAGAGCTATCATAGCTTCATGTGGAATCACCTATTCAAGCACATTGATATCCCACCCGAGAACGTCAACATCCTTAACGGAAATGCAGAAGATCTCCAGGCCGAGTGTGACCGTTACGAAGAAAAGATCAAGTCTTATGGGGGTATCGAGCTTTTCTTGGGAGGCATTGGTCCTGACGGCCACATTGCTTTCAACGAGCCTGGAAGTAGCATTCAAAGCCGCACTCGTGTCAAAACACTTGCCTACGAGACAATCCTTGCCAACGCCCGCTTCTTTGATGGGGATGTGAACAAGGTTCCCAAGCTTGCTCTTACTGTCGGGGTTGGTACTGTCATGGACTCACGCGAAGTCGTGGTCATCATCACCGGCGCCAACAAGGCAGTAGCCCTTGCAAAGTGTCTCGAAGAGGGTGTAAACCACATGTGGACTGTTTCTGCTGTCCAGCTCCACCCTCGCTCGTTGATTGTATGCGATGAGGACTCGACATTGGAGCTCCATGTTAAGACTGTTCGCTACTTCAAGAGTATAGAAAAGGTCCAAGACGAGATGATCGGCAGGGAAAACCTGGGTCTATATGGCCAAGTTGCTGGACCACTCAAATACAAGGTTATCCCATATGGAGCATAGAAGGGTGTGTTGGGCCATATGCTTTTCAGAAACCCCCCACCATCACTAGCAGTAAACAAATCCCCCCTCGAGTCTACTTTTAGGATACATTTAACATGTTTTTTTAGAACTAAAGTACAATAAATTAATTGTAAATCACTGGCATTGGTGATAGACTTAAATCCACTAACCACCTTTATGACTGAGATCTAGACTCTTGTGGGTCAGCGTAATCGTCATCGCTTTCACCCATCATACACAAAAGCAAGACCAAAAGGGGCTCTTGAAGAGTGAGGCATTGCCTTTGTTTTTATATTTCCCCTATATTATCTCACATACGCACCACGGAAATGTCGCTTGAATCTACAAACCTTAGTGCTCTTTTAGCACGCCTCGAATCGGCAACGGTTCGCCTTGAGACCATTGCCAAAGAAAGAGGCGAGGCTGCTTTAGCTGCTGCAAAGCCAGGACAAGAACAGCCTGCAAATGCTGGGAATTCTGAAGTTGAAGACGACCTTGAAGACGACCTACCTGCACTTGTTGGTTTTGACGACCAGATTGTTGCACTTGCTGATGCTTTCCTTGAAAATTCAGAAGCTATTGGCGATGTTGTGGCCGAGCAGGTGTGTTTACCCAATCCTCCAATACATTAAACCGCACTCGTTAAATCGCCTTGTAGAATAAAAATGCTTAACAATTTGTGTCGATTGTGTTTATGTGCATGTTTGTTTAGGGCAAGCTTGTGAGAGAGCTTATTAGCCTGCAAAGATCATTTTTGAAGGTTGCTTCTCAATCGAAAAGGCCGCTGCCAGCACAGTATGGCGAGTTTTTGAAATACCAAGAGGAGTGTATCAAAGCTATTGGCGAAGTTAAGGACAAGAATCGCCGCTCGCCCTTCTTCAATCACTTATCTTCAATCGTAGATGGCATTCCAGCATTCGGCTGGGTGGCGGTGGTAAGTCAAATAGACGTATTTCATGATATCTAACCACATCCTGAATAACACAAATCCAATGTTGTATCTTTTCTAATATCTAGGAAAAGACACCAGTTCCTTACATCAAGGACTTTAAGGATTCAGCTCAGTTCTATGGTAACCGTGTCAGAAAAGATGCAAAGAATAAGGGGGAAGCTGGGGAGCCTGAAGTCAAGTGGGTAATTGGCTACGAAAAGCTATTGGCAGCACTAGCTGACTACGTTAAGCAGTATCACAGAACTGGTTTGATTTGGAGCCCAAAGGGTCTTGAATCTGACAAGGCTTTAGAGTATATTAAGAAGTATAGCGGCAATGAAGAGGCTGGCTCTGATAAACCCAGCGAAGGACCTAGCAGCACCGCAGCACCACCACCACCACCCCCTCCTCCCCCAGCAGGCTTCTTTGACTCTGACTCTGGTACTCCTAAAGACAGCTCCAAGGATAGCAGTCAAGCACGCACTTCTCTCCTTAGTGATCTGAACCGTGGCAGTGATATCACTGCATCTCTTCGTAAGGTAGACAAGAGCCAAATGACACACAAGAACCCAAACCTTAGAGGAAGCTCAGTTGTCTCATCTGGGGCCAATAAGTCTACCGCCAGTGCAACTGGCAGCACACCAAAGGCTACCATTAGTAAACCACCGAAATTGGCCCTGGAAGGCAAGAAATGGGTTGTAGAAAACTACAAGAATGAGCAGCTTACAATTGATATTGAGGACATTAAATACACTGTGTACATATACAACTGCACTGGATGCACTATTCAGATTAAGAACAAGCTAAATACCATTACTGTGGACAACTGCAAAAGCACAGGTGTAGTGTTTGACAGCGTTCTAAGCGAGGCGGTCATTATTAACTCGAGATCGATTGAAATGCAAGTTGTGAACTCTGTTCCAGCAATATCCATTGATAAGTCCGACAGCATTTCACTATACTTGTCCAAGGAAACAGCAGACCTAACCACCATAACCTCAGCAAAGAGCTCATCCATCAACGTAAGCTTCCCAGTGAATAAGGTGATTGATGAAGAAGATGTTGAGGAAAACACAGAGCTACCGATTCCCGAACAGATACAAACCACAGTCAAAGACAACAAATTGGTTTCTGTCATATACGAGCACATTTCATAGAATGTTTGGATTTTGACATAGGGTTTGGGCTATTATATATTGGATAAACAAAAACTTCAAGAATATAAAGTCAATCTTCATCAGTGATCAAGTGTATTGTAGACAGAAATAGGTCCTCAGGTTTTAGCCCAATACCAAGTTATTTGCTATGCAGCTTCTAGGAACCCATTTTTGCCTATGGCTGTATGAAATCTGACCATATTAATAGTAGATACTTGAAACTTTATTTGTGGCTAATAAAAAGTGAATAGAGTATTTTGTAGAGCCGACAAAGCAAATCTGAGTCGTGTAGGATTCATTATGACATTATGTGGAGATTAAGTTTGTCAAACCAATGTAAAATTTGACAACAGTTTAATAGTTCAAGTCACTGATCAGAATTACAAATCCAACATCTCCAGCCATTAATCGGAATTAAAAGTACAGATTCAAGTTACACTACAAGTTGAGCCAAACCACTCAGTCCTTTTGCAGATTAAAGCACAGTTGATTGAATTGATCTATCTATTGGTACTTTGGATTTATGCTAGAAAATTAGCCAGCACCCATTCCCTCAAGATATCGCAAAAAAAGATCTACCAATGCAAGTGCTAGTGTTGTTTATTAGACCCTTCCCTTTCTATAAATTAGTTGTTTTTTAACTTCATCCTTCATAACTATAAAATATTACAAGTAAAATTATTTATTAATAGCAACAAAATCCACGCACTCCCACCATTATCGTTATAACCATGACCAGCCAAAAGTTTACTGTATTCTTGGGTATGTCCGAGCCCTATGTTCAGGACAAACTTCGTAATATATGGAACAGATACTCAAATATTGCCGACTGTCAAACAATAAAAGCATTTGGACAAGAGATCAAAGAAATCCAGCAGCTTGCCATGGCTGCTGGTTCTGATGACATAAATGGTTCTACCAGTAATAGCGGTGATAAAAATTCAGGCTGCACATTTTTCTGGCTAGAATACGAAGACTTTGACTGGGACCTTATGCATAGAAATCCAAATGAAATGGTCTTTGGCAACGCCTATTTTATTCGAAAGGGGCTCATACGTAAAGCACAAATGTCCTACAACTTTAGAATACATATGGCTAAGAACTCTGATAGCTGTTTATACAAAAATGTTCCAGAAACTTGGATATTCGATCTTGACGATATTGACTATCTCGATGAAGCTATGCAGGAGTGTTTTGAAGTTGATCAGGCCCTAGTAAATAATGAATGTATTGTAGGTGAAGGTGGCGATAGGGATGCCATTCAAAGATTTATACTCAAACCATCGCTAACAGGACGAGGTGCTGGCATCCATATATTTGATACACATACAAGGCTAGAGGAGATTCTGCGTTCAGAAATGGCCTCTGATGTCGAGGATGAATACAATGAGGATCTTGAAGAAAGCGAAAATAAGAATAATGGCAACATCAACGGAGACAGTGTTTCCAATGACAACTCTTTTAGAGTTCCAACCATGGATGACGACAATGAGGGCTTAACTTTAAGTCAACAGAGGAACAATCAGTGGCAGCTACAGCCAGTATCCCAGATTCGTGAATTTGTCATCCAAAGATATATAGATAAACCCCTACTTTTGCCAAAATACTCCAACAGGAAATTCCATATTCGCACCTATGTCCTTGCTGTTGGAAGTATAAAAGTATACGTATATAAACAGATGCTGGCGCTGTTTGCCCCCGAATCCTATGACAACGATGGTTTGATGCTAGACAATTTGGGCGCACATCTTACAAACACATGCCTACAAGCCAAACGCGAAAGCTTCGACGAAGACAAGGCTGTCGAGCTTTTCTGGGAATTAGCAACAAAAGATAACGAGACCGGCGAGAATTCTCTCAATAGACAAGGACTTGAGGTGATATATGCTCAAATAAAAGACACACTTGCAAGTTGTTTTGCTGCTATCATATCACAGACATCGACGTTCCAACCATGGCCAAACTGTATGGAACAATTTGGCTTTGACTTCCTTGTTGATGAAAACCTACGCGTTTATTTGCTTGAGGCAAATGCTTATCCGGATTTCAAACAAACAGGAAAGAGATTCGAGGGCTTGGTCGAAGGATTTATGGAATCATCTGTTTCAGCAGCTTTGCATATGATGAATGCCAAATCACAAATAACAGAACAGCTTCCAGAAATACCAAAGGATCTGGAGCTTGTCCACGAAGCTATGTTGCGCTGATGATGGAATTAGAAGAGCATCATGTCGTATCACAATTTTATTCTACTCTCCTTGCTCCCCAAAAAATGTTACAATGAAATGGTTATATGGTCTAATTTTACAACTGATCAGCCACACAATGGCTGTGGGTGGGTTATAGCAAAATATCTCATAAATTGAAATGATAATTTATAAATATTGCAAAAGTTCTAATGTACGTCAAGATATATGGGTAGTTATTTTTGAAGTGCGGCCATTTGCCAATAGACTGTGATCGCTCATTTGGCTGAGATTGACTCTTTAATCGTTAGCGACTAAAAGATACGCATCAAAAGCCATGATCCATTTGTCTTTGGAGTTGATCACTGATGACAGTTCTGAATCATTTGGAATGGCTTTGAATCTGCCAGAAAGTTGTACTCTAAAAAGACTTTACTAAGAATAGAAAATATCTGTTCAGAACAGGAAGGAACAAATAAAAATGGTGAAAGTTTATTTGGAAGGAATATGAATAAACTTGCAAAAGAAATATATAATTTATCAAGTAACAGTGGAATATAATATATCTTGAAGTTCTTTCAACTATACCTCCATTTAAATCAATAAACATACATTTTAAAAAGGTAAAGAAGAATATAAATATCTTTCTATTGAAAATGTTTCCTATCTGAAATATTGATGAAAATTGTATAAAAATTAAAATAAAGTAATTGAAAGTTCAGAATTGTTTGATCTGGGCCTAAATAAATCATGGCCTGACAATAGTTATTGAAAAGGGTATGGTTATCAGAGGCATCAAAATTGACTCAAAAAATGTTTGAGGAACTCAATCGGCTCCTTCATGCCAGAAAGCACAAGACTCCAGTCAACAAGGTCTTTGGATTTTCTCTAGAGGAAGTTCTTGGTGACTATGAGTATCTTAGATCCCAAGCTCACATTGGCAAGATTTGCATCAGCATCAATTAGTACTAAGTTAAATTCCTTCTGTGTAGATTTTATTCTGGTTTATTATTACCTGTTTCTTTTTTCCGAATAAAATTCATGGTCATTGGCTTGAATAAAGAATATTTTGTTATTTTAAAGTATTGTAAAGAAAAGTGGCAACAAAGTTTATAAATGTATATGGATATAATAAACTATATGCGACTTAGTTTTGAAGGAAGCCACCTGTCAATCCAGCAGCTTTAATGGTAGCAACTGATGCAGTGGCATCCAGGAACAGATCACCAGTTGCTTCAACATCCTCTTTCAATATTTCATCTCGATTCTGAAGCTGGGCCAAAACACGAGCTGGTGTCAAAAGTTGAATAGCATAGCGTAGCGAAGTCTTTACACCCCTTTCTGAAATGTACACCAAGGCATCTGGGTGAACCTTAATGCCTTCGACCTTTGCTCTAACATCCAAAATGATTTCAATTTCCTTTTGGGTATAGGGACCGGTCCTAATGATCAGCAAGCGATCCAGCAAGTCCGAAGGAACACCATGTGGAGACTTAGTTTCATTGTCCTCAGTGCCTCTTATGGAACACAAACCACGATTTGAAGCAAAGATGACAATCGGCGATATTGTAGATTCCAGTGCACGATTAAGGTATGTGAAGCATTCAATATCAAGCATATGAACCTCATCAATAAATAAAACTCCAGGAACCAACTCAGCAGTCCCTTGCTCGATATATTTGTTTACAACCTTGTTGATTTCCTTACGAAGCTTATCAGTGATCTCTGTCTTTTTGGGCTTCATGAGCTGCCCCATCATTGAGATGATGTCCTGGCCACCCTGGGGCTGAGCATTAGCAACATCCAGATCATGGAGTGTAACATCTTGAATAACCTCGCGTCTCTTCATGATATCACCCTTAGGAATAGGGACATACTCTTCGGTCTCAAGATCATATTCAGTTGCATAAGCATCTGACCTACCAACTCTCTTGACTGTTCCTGTATTGGATTCGATATAAATGACATCGCCAACACTGACCTTTTCTTTCAACAAACTCTCATAGATGCTAGGATCCATGCTAAATTGGCTGGTACCCTTTGTAGTTTTAAGACCCACCACAACTCGTGAAATGGATTTTCCATACCCACCCAGTGGGTTTTCAGTCTCTTCTGGAGTAATTTCTGTAACTTCACCTTCATATACCTCCTTGGTTTCTTTTACTCGGAGTCCAATTGCTCGTCTAAAGTTTTCCATCAATACTTCAGTCTTTTTGATTTCACTAGAATATACTTCGGAGCCTACCATTGGGCAGAATGGGACTCGGGGTCCAAGTTCCTGGGATGCTGCATAGGCCAAAGCAGTTTTTCCTGTACCTGGGGCACCAGCCAATAAAACAGCCTTTCCTGCAAATCTCTTAGACTTTATTAAATCTACTACCAAACCCATGGCCTAAATATATACATGTGTATTTACATGTATTGTAAAGTTGATAAATAAATGAATAAATGTTTTTTTGAGCTGTTGATCAATAAGTGTAAAAATCGAGTATATGCTAGCTTACCTCACGGGCTGGTTCTTGGCCAACAAATCCATTGGAAACAGGCTCAGCTGTGCCATCAGGCCTTAAACCCAAGCTGCGAATATGGGAATGCGTAGCCACACGCTGCTCTTTGGCACCATTCTTGACTTCATCGATTTGCATTTTTGTGGTAAATTCGTCAAACTAGAAGAAATAAGGAGTGTAAACGTTTGGTTGCAGGACACAGAATAACAAAAAAGAAGACAAACGTAGACCCACAATAATAATAAAATCAAAAAATAATATTGCAAGTTTTGTTGATATTTTTTTTCTATGGGCAAATGATTTCATTAAAATTTAGTTGTTATGGGACTAATACTTTATAGCCATGTCTGCGATTTTTTAGTTGAACTAATAACTCGCAAATTAAAGCCATATATACATACATCCATGGTGGCATTTTAATTTCCACTTGATAAAAACATCGTATTTCTGGGCTTATTTATATAATTTAGGCTAGTTTGAAAGAGCTTCTTTTTTTAATAAAAGTCAATTAACTGGCAACGCATTTGCCTAAACAAAAAGTGTCTACAGCAAAATGCCTATGAAATTAATCACTGAAAACAAATTAAATTGCAATATACTTTATGCCTTATTATTTAGTTTTTCGCTATCTGGAATCGAATTATCAAACTCGCCGCCCTCAATCATTTCCTTGATAATGTCAAGCCCGCCGATCAATTCACCCTTGATATAGAGTTGAGGATATGTTGGCCACTCAGAATATTCCTTTAGACCTATTAAACGAGAAAAGCATTGTCGTGAGTATATTCAAATGCATCAAATATGACTGCCAAATAAATCTATAAGGCCTTTTGAAATGTTGGTTTGGTGATGCCGATGCTATTATACATACCTTGGCGAACTTCCTCATCAGTGAGGATGTCAAAGTAACCATATTGGACAGAGTGGTCATTGAGAATATTAATGACCTGCTTGGAAAATCCGCAGCGAGGCTGTGATGGTGTACCCTTAATGAAAACCATGACAGGTGCCCTGTTGATCAACTCTTTAAGACGGATATTCAAATCCTGCTTGACTTCCGCAGAAAGGGTAGCTTGAGAGGCACGAATGGCCGAATCTCCGGCGGCGGCACTGCCAGCACTAGCACCACTATACTTTGAGGCCAACTGAGCAATTCTGGCTGCATTAACGCCATCAACTCTGTCGAGAGCCTTGTTTCCCTTAACAAAGATTACCGTTGGAACGGCAGAAATCTCGAATGCTTCGGATATATCTGGGAAGTTTTCGGCTTCAATCTATAATACAAAAAGTTCAATATAATCGAAATTCATGTACATGTATTAGCCACTAGCTTCTCTCACTATGCATTTTAGAAAAACTGAAATCAAGTATTTTCAAAGTTAATTCATTTCGTACTGACCTTGAAAAATGGCGTCTGTGGGTATTTCTGACCAAGTTCGTCAATTACTTCACCAATGTTCTTGCATTGATGGGCCCAATCGGCATAAAAATATAGAGCAGCAACAGTGGTGTTCTTTTCCAAGACCTTACGAAGGTCAGCTTCGTCTTTAAGCGTAATTACGTTTTGTGTGACAGACATTGCGTGTATATGTTGTCGCTATGTGTTTATATTGAGATAAATGGCTGTACACAATATTGAATAGATAATAAAAGAAAGTCGATAAAAAGGACAAAGTTGTTGGCTTAAGGGGAAGAGAGAAAGAGAGAGAGAGAGGGGGGCAAACAAAAACCAAGACTGACCTAAAAAGTAAAACAAAAACTATGACAAATACGAAACGGCTTTAATCGCAGTATGGAGATTTCGCCATCAGAAACATCCGTAATTGACCGGGAGATTTACAAATTATCTATCAGATAAACCCTTCAGAATTGTCCTTTTTTCACCAAAGATGTACCTCTCTGCGTGCTTGCGTCTCATTAAAAGATCATAATCATCCCCAGATGTTGTCATGGCTTGTTCGTCTCAAGTGAGACTAGTAAACAAAACTAAAAGAATTCTTTTTGTCCAAATACAGCTACAAATTGTATATAGCTTATCCCTAATATTTGTTACCAAAAGGCGCAAAAACGGCATTTTCAATTTCATTTTCTATGATATGTGATTTTATAGGCGGAAGGGTTGATGTCCTACAAGCGACCTTTCTATCATTTGCCTTTTCTGATCCTGATTTAATGGATTGTGACCTCTGGTTCCTAACTGGCTTAAGATTACTTATATCCAATCTTGGGTCATTCTTGGAAGGAGCTGAATGTGGAATTGTGTACCCTTTAGAGTTATTTATACCACTCTGTCTAGATTGACTCATGGGCTCTATATCTGTAACCTTTGTACTTTTTCCCATACTTCGATCGGAACTATCCAGTGGTATAGTTGAATTACCAGTACTTGGCTGTTGTGGATCGTGTATATCATTTGGTTTAGCTTCAATATTTGCAAAAGCTGGCAAATTTAAAGTATCCCCATTTCCGTAATGTCTCTCTATAATAGTAGAGTCTTCTGAAGCAGGCGGAATTGGTGATTTATGCTCATATATGACATCATTGGGGAAAAATGCAGTGGTGCCATATCCAGTCCCTATGTCGACATGCCTTTTCGCAAAGGGAGTATTCGTTCTAGTAATATTGTTGGGATTTGGAGTTACTGGAGCACTTCCTGTCATAATTGGGGGAATATTGCATGGCGGGGCAAAATCTGACTGTCTACCGAATTCTGTATATCCAGCTGTTGTGGTAGTAAACAATTCTCCATTTATTGTATCTATAAAACCATCAACACTATCATTATTGCCATCTTTCACTCTCCAGGCTACAACAAGTAATACGGAAAGTACCACAAGTACTATCCAACACATTATTATGCTTAGTACATGAGTCGTTCTGATTGACAGCTTTACATCATTAGGCAAGGAAGAAAATAATATGGTGAACATGGGTGCCAGCCCCAGCCATATACCACCAACGACAATCAAAGAGAGCTTTTCGTTTCTGAATAGCAACATATTCCTGAGTTTCACAACTTTATTTTTTAATATCTTCACAGCCATATAGGCCAAACTATATATGGTCGTAAGCGTAGAAAACACAAGGCAAATAATTGAGGCTATTCTTTGAACATTTGGTACCAGACCATCTTTGCCCTGAGAGATATGCCTTCCACATAATGCGATCAGCCCCAGAGAGAAAAGTGTGAGGACAGCATACAAAGTAATGCTTAGTATATAAACAAGTTTAGACAAGAAATTCATTATATTATATAATTACATAAAATATTTTACATGTAATTACAAGGATAACGCGAGGTATTATATAGGAAATATATGCATATATCGCTATGGAGATAAGAGGTTTTATATTTAAATAAATATCTAAAAGCTATAAAATTTATAATTTAAAATCTAATATAGTATACAGCACCAATAATATCCTCAAAGCTACACAGAGAGGAAATAAATTCTATAAATACGGCCTACAAAAGATGATACATAAAGAATATCAAAATTGTTAAACAAAAAATTGTATTCAGATATGCTATATTGACAAAGAAATGGGATTTTAGAGCCTTGATTTCAAACCCAACTCTTTGTTGTAAGAGAGATACAGAGTTTTAAATTTTGGAACTCAGAAGAATTAGATCCACTTTCTTTTTAGTATCATTTTCTACTTTTTAGTACCAGGAGTAGTAGTAGTAGTAGTATTGCTGCTGTGAGAAAATGACACAGACAGAATCCAATTCAACGCCTTTTATTACTTTGAACTTTGTGTGATTAGCGCATTTTTAATCGATTTAACTGACTATTCTGGGGGGAATATGTATAGTTACAGAATTTTGAAGTCAAAAATCCGTTACTTTTTATATTCGATTAGTGATATGACCTCATTGGGCGATAAGCTGTCAACTCAGAGAATTCGTCTTGCTTTGAGTATTGCTACTTCCTTCAAAAATATACAATGACAACTCGGAAACAGTAACAGAAACTGCCACAACACTTACAAAGTCGATGCTGACGTAAAAACCGACATGCATCCAATCGAATTATTATGAGAAAAAACTACATGTGAAAACTGACTAAACTTTGATGATGACAATGATACGAAATACTAGGCAGCAGGTTAACGTAGTGGGCTGATACCATGTAACATAGGTAATAAGCCAAGCTTTGACATCCAACTAGGCTTGGCAAACATTGGTTGTGAAAATGATGTGCTGGGATGAAGAGCACGCACACAATGTCATTAATGTTCTAAAAGCAGTCATAGAAAACATGATAAGATACGATCACCTTTCGTGAGAAACATTGCATACATATCACTACAGAAATTGTGACCGCTTGCAAGCTCTGTAGCGGATATAGCGGCGCACGTCTGGTGAGAGACAAGGCATCATTCCTGCTGAGCTACTAAATTCTAGAATAATTCACAAATTGTAGCAACATAATAAACGCAAGTCATGTGTACGCGTGTGTGGTCGATGTAATGCAAAAAATCCCGTGGATCATTCTTTTATTTTTTAAACAAAAAGGTGCATTGTACTAAATGCCCAGTAACAGCACGAGTAAAAAATGAAATGGCACAATTGTACTCACAAACACATTATAGAAAGTTGAAGCAGCAGCAGCAACAGCAACAACAAATATCAAATCCAAGCAAGTTTCCTTGGGAGGAGGGGGCAGATTCTCCATTAAAAATAACTTTTACACATTTTTGTTATTATAGAAACACATTTTAGACTGCAATGAAAATGCTACACTGAACAAAATGTATTAGTAAGCCAGTTAGAAAATATGAAACATTAATATAATAAAAATGGAATTGAACATAGACACAGATGGGGTTATAAAGTTACTGTTGCTGGACATGGGGAGTGGGGAATTCCATTGGTGCATGATGCTGGGGAGCGGGCTGGGAAGCATAGGTCTGTTGTGAGTAACTTCCTTGTGGCTGCTGGCTGGCATCATAGACAGGGGCAGCATTGCCATGGTGCTGTGATTCGAGACCAACGCCTTCAGGCTTGGGACCACCGGCCTCACGGTTCTTGTTTCCGGTCATGAAGCTCATGAGATCCAAGCCAGTTATGCCGAGCAGAACGAAGAATCCAATGAAAAGGAAGCCAATCAATGTAGCGAGAGTTCCAAAGAAGCTTCCACGAGTGTAGCTGCCAATGGAATTGTCACGAACGGCGACAACAGTAACCGCAGCAATGAACCATAGAAGCGTGAGGAAGGCAGTGCAGCCAAGCTCAATCAAAGGGTTGGCGAGGAATGTGAAGGCCTTTCCGAATGAAAGATGGCGGACGGACAAAACAAACAGCCCAAAGAAAGATATTATGGATACAAACATGCTGAAGCCTAGGGCAGAGTGCAGGTTTGGCTCGGCACCAAAATGCCTGGTTTTGTGCAGATCATATGCGTTAAGGACAAAAACGAGGAAGTTGATGAGGCCCATGGCGATGAGGGAACCCACACGAGCAAGTGATATAATAGCGCCCATTTTGGATTTTGTGGTTTAAAGCTTAGTAAAGTGATGGAGATGTTGCTGTGCTGGTTGGCTATTACCTCGAACAAGGATTGGCAAGCGTAATAACAATACTTTATATGAAGCAAGCAAAGGAAACCCAGAAGATCAGACAAACGAGGATTACTGAGGAGGTGGACCAAATTATCACAAGGGATAATAATAATAATAATAAGGACAAGAAGAATAAAAACAATGATACTGTGTGAAACGAAGCAGGAGCGGGGATGTTGGGCTTATATAAATTTGGGGCAGAAAGCACAACGATGAAGTCATTAAAAGCAAAGTTTTGACATTTCTTTCAAAGTCTCTTTAGCACACATACGCACACATCAGTGGGCGCAAGCTTTGCAGGGCGAGGCAGTAATTGTTGCGCTGAAAGTGCCTGTGTTTGTGTGCGAAAGCAGTGGGGGCTGCGGCGGGGAAGGAGGGGGGTGGCGATGACATGAGCGGATATGTACAATACTTGGGAAAACAACGGCCCGCCCACGCTTTTGTGCGCACAAGCATGCAACAGGCAGCCCCGGGAAGGCCATTGGTGCTGCACATTCAAAGCATTCTTTGCAAACCGGATAGAAGAGTGGGCTGGAAGGGGCTTCTTCGTGCACATACAGCAGCCTGAATAGGGCGACCAAGGTCGTTTGAGCAGCATCCAGATGGGCATCTTGAAGGGGCAGCACGCTTCTTGGGAAAGGAGTCTTGTCGATCACAGCCAATCAGAAAAATCCTTGTGAGAAGCTACTACAAAAGATTACGCAGCAATAAACCTCAAACAATGGCATTTCTATCACCCAAAAAGAAAAGATAGCAAACGACGCTCTCTCTCCCAACCTGTGCCAATCGCTCTGGCTGACATTTTCTTCCTTAATAATTAGCAAGCTGCAACGAAGCTCCAAGGCCTGGGACAGTAGTAATCGCCTCAATGGCTTGCCGCACCATTTAAAGTCACTTGACTTCGCCGGCGGTTGAGAAGCTATCTATGACAAAATCTTGAGTCTATAGCAGCATCCTCTGGGGAGAATTTCTTGGAGATAATAGCCGTTAAGATCCTTATGATGGCCCTCGATCTGGGTTACTTGGTTTGGAATGCATCACGCTTGTTTGGACAGCCACTTTCTATTTCATAGGACACCCCCACGCATATCGCCATCGTCGCCTGGCGCCCTTCAAATACAAGACCAGCGCTATCGCAACATATTTCGACACGTTCCTATGTGCTTGTGCTGGTCTTGTATTTGAAGTGCAGAACCATTGAGTCTTGGCTAGAGTTGCTTTAGAACAAAGCAATATTCTATAAAGCTGATCCAAGGCAAATGATTTACTTCTCTTCTCACTTCGCAAACATCCTACATATGCATTTAACACTGCCATCATCCCTTGTTTTATAGCATCGCACCCCAAAGGCGCCCTCCAAAGCCTTCTATAATATGTGCCTTATTTTGGTAGCAAATACATGAACTGGCGCTTCATATTTGATTGATGGCAAACTGGTATTGACCGGTCTGCCATATAGGCTGTGCATTTGATAGCCACACTCTGATTTTTGATGTACTCTACACAATTCCTCTCTCTCTCTCTCTCTCCTTTTGTTTAACCGGAAAACTGATCGACACGCCAGAAATGCTTCCTTATTCTGTAGAATTTGGTTGGTTTCCTGCCAAGAATTCGCTTATCATCCCACAAACTAGCCCACACTGCTCACCCGCTCTCTCGCCTTGCCTCTGCGATTATACTAAACTCCACTCAGCAAACCAGCATGTACTTTATTGCTGTGACCCAAACAGTCACCTAACCGCAATATTTCTAGCAACCATGCATTATCGGCCGCCTTGCTTGGATGTGTGTATTGTCACATTGTGACACCGATGCTTTTTGAGCCCTTCACCTCATCGCCATCAATGCCATTTTATTTGCAGATGAGGTCTGCTGGTGGTGCACCTTTGTTTTGGCTGTGGTATAAACGTAAACAAACAAACTGTTGGATATGTGGAATTTTTGTGTTTATTTCTATGCATTTCCCTCTTTCCATTTAGCCATATTGTTGCCCCTACATGTGCTATTGTTGAGAGCAGTGGTATGGCCAATTTCGACTTGTGATCCGATAGCCAGTGTGTGAGGCACAAGACATGCCTGTGGCTGTAAATACGAAGGAATTTACCAACAACTGCATCGCTTGGCATGCCACTTTAAACAAAATTGCATATGATTAATTACCTCAGGCCGTATTTCCTAGGGTCTACTTTTATAAAAGATAGAGTTGAAGGCTCGATCATTTGGAAAAGCAATGTATTACTATACCATTAGACCAAAAATTCAAAGAAACTCCTCATATCAACATATGTTTGTTTTTGAAAATGGAAAGTAGGGTTGGGGTTAGCTTTGATCACAAAAATGGATTTTGTCTTCATCTCAGCTATTTGTTCTTTTTTTATCCCAACACAACAAACAGCATTCGTGCATGTTTACTGCTAATGTGGTCAAATGCCAGGGTTTGCAATTTAGCTAAAATCCGCTTGTGACCAAACAAAAATAACAGTATGCGAGATAATACAAAAAAGGATAGTCACGCCCATATTCGTATATAGCTTTATTTCACAAGCTATTAGGCATAAAGGGCCCCCAAAAAGTGTATGCACATATAAACCTAAGAAATAATAATGAACAATAGTTGGTAGGAATCAAATTACAATCACAATAATACATACATACATTCAAGAGAAAAGCCAATTTAACACACCATCCTCAAAAAAAAGAACAATAATATATCTTAACTTACATCAGAATTTTTGCAGTTTTCAAATATCATTATTCAAATTTATTGTATATTATTCTAGGACCCACCCACATAGCCAATTCTGTGGCTGATCAGTACTGTAAATCGACCATATATACACAATAAAAGAAAAATTATAGACCAGTAGTTTTTTGCTTATTCACAAGGAGCCGCCTAGGTTAAACCAATTATTTACAAATTACATCAACAATAACACGCACACTAGGCAGTAAAGTAATATAGAGTAGAGTTTCCAGAAAACAAAGGCTAAAATGTTTATATGATTGTATTCAAAAATATAATAGTGAGAATGTATACACAGCGGAAAGAGATACACACACACACCGCTCTGTGAATGAAAGAATAGGAAACCTTGTTGTGCTACTGTGTTTCTGGTGGTTTTAGCCGCATTATATCACAGCCATTTGTAGTATTGTTGTTGCCATTATAAGACCAAACCAGTAACTGCAACCAAAAATACCATGATAATCTCGATAGTTTCTGGATTTTTCTCTTCAGTTGGTAAAATTAGTTGGCATCGTCATTCCCATGTCTAAGGAGGAAGTCTGCGGTGAGCTGCTCGTCCTTTTCGCATGCAAAGTATGCCTGAACAACCAAATCACGCTCAAATCCCATCTCTGTAAGCTATGATTTAACAATACACGCGTCATTATAAATTCTTGTTTTTCAGGTCCCACAAAATTATGATAATAAAAACAAATCTCTTTTTTAGGATTCCTTACCCTGTCAATGGCTTCCTTTTCTTCTTGAGTTACCCTGATAACTTGTTGTCCATCCTGGGTTTCATCGATACCATCTCCTCCAGCATGGTCTTCAACACCTTCTGTAAGCATCTGCAGAAATACTTCCCGGTTGTCTGTGATTACTCTGAACAATTCTGGGTTATTTTGGCTGATTTGCATCATGATGGGCTGTAAGAGATTGGGGTTGGCTTGGACCTGTCTCCGTAGATCATGGAACTCGGGGGAGTTGCGCAGCATTTCCAACGTCTCGTTCAGCCTTCCAGAAGGTGCTTCTTCGGACTCTACGTTCATATCGGCTACAAAGGTCATGTACAACCATGTCGCGTGTGTTAGTGTACGGCATTCATTTGCTTACTTACATACTAGCAAGAATTGCAATTCCAATGTTGTTTTAGCATACCTTGGTCATCCTGCTCCTGCGATTGCTGTTCAATATGCTCTGGTATTCCCTAAATAAACATATGTATATGTATGCGGATTCAGCTACATTGCCGCCAGCTGTATATATTTATACGCAGATGTCAAACAGGTCATTGAAACACATATTTACCATCAACAGATATTCGGCAGCACGGTCAGGATTGTTAAAGCTGGCGCGCATGGCCTTAACGCAAAGCTCACGGTCATACCCCATTTCCATCAGGTTATTGATGACAACATCATAGTCTTTGCCAGTAGCTACAAAAGAACAGATAAATCCATTGATAAATTATTAGAATTGCTGAATAGCAGCAACACGCTAGTATAATTGGCACAGCCAATCAATACTTACTGAATGTGTCTTCTGAGTGCTGTTCGCCAGTTTCATGTTGTTGCTGGTCTTCTGTTCTATTGTCTGTTTCTCTGGTATTGGGACTAGGAGTATTAGGAACATGTTCCTGTGCACTTCTGTTTGCAACTGGAGCAGATGGAGTAGATTGGCTTGCAGATGATGTGTTGGCCGGAGTCTCTGGAACAGGGGCTATTGTTGGTTTGGACTCAGTCTGTGGTGTTGGCTTGGGTGCCTATATATACATATATATATATATATATATGAGGAAGCAATCCCTTTTTGTAAGCTCAATGTACCCTCTTATTTCATTACTCAATTCTTGAATAGAATAGTGCGGCGTGAGATAATTTCTAAAGCACATACCTTTGTTCCCACTACGAAGACCGCATCATTGTCCTTGATTTTGACATCTACTAGAGTCTGTTCATCTTTGAGCTGTTTTCCTAGTTATTTCAAGAAAATGGCACAAACACATATATATATAGACATTCAATAGTAATTAGTCCAAAAATTCATATGCTGATATGAAAAATAAAAGATGCCCCACTAAAAAATGGTCCCCAATTGAGACCAGAATGCCATTTTAAACATTGTTGACTAATATGAAGTAAACTGACCTGAATACATGATTTTCTGCTTCTCGACTGGAATGGAAAATCGCTCCTGAACAAGCTCTTTTACTTTGGAAACCTTTTTAATTGAAATTAAAAAAGGTATTAGAATGTATGTAGATTTTGGACATTCTTTTGTTTGCAACCACAAAATTTTGCCCAACAAAACGATTGAAGTTCAAAAAGCAACTTACTGTAAAGGTAGGCTCGACTTCAAGAGTGTCATTTTCTTTAATTTGGAAGGCCTTAACTTGAAGCTTCATTATGAATGTTGTGTGTATACCCAGCTAAAGAATTTCGAATTTAAGTCACAAAAGAACGAAATAAAATTGTATTCAAATTGTTGTTACTTGTAGAGTCCTGAGTTTTTCGTATAGTGGAAATATATATATGTATGTATGTATAATTTGGTGCTATTGCTGCACTCGACCAAAAAATAGTTAAAGTAAAACTGGTATAAAGAAGCGACGATAGGTCCAAGAGAGTAGCAAAGTAGAGAGTTATAAAAATGACTCAAGGTTGGGTCGATAAAGTTTGAGAACTATTTATCTTCTCAGTGTGTTCGTTCCTTTCACATAAAAACGTGTTACGTTAGCCTTTTTTAGGGGCTATGCTGCTGGTTTCTTTAAATCTTGAATTCAATGCTGAGCAATGGCTGGCTAGCTTCTTAGGAAAGCAGCAATCTTGATTTAATCGCCATCCGGATCTAATCGTACTTCACTACTTCATTTGTGCATAAGGGTCATAATTTATGAAGTGTGACTTTTGGTAGTCAGTGATTATAGGGACAATCACAGCTAAATAAGTGATCACCATCTGTTAGTAAATGGTCACCCTTCAAAAATAATAACTCATAAAGCCTTGAAACGAAGTGGCTTTTGTAGTATGTATACCTGATTAGTATGCTACAATAGCTCTGGAAATTCTTTAGAATACGTGGTTTATTTGAGAAAAAGCATAGGGCTCAATGAAAAAGTAAAAGTCAAAACAAATAGCAATTAATCATAAATAAAGTAAAAATGTAGTAGATGTATTTATATATAATAATCTATTTTAGCGGTGTAGCGGCTGAGGAGCACCACATACATAAGACTGAGGGTTGTGGCTATCAGGGTATAGTGGGATGAAGTATGTGTTGTCGTAGTCGCAGAGGCCGAGGTTGCTGAGGATGTTGCAAACAAGACCGTGGTTACCGAGAAGACCGTGGTGGGGCCCAAGGAGGACTTCAAGGAGGTTGGGCTTGTAATCCTGGAAGGGAAGAAGCTGAGGTGGGTAGCCGATGGAGGGAACGTTTGGGAAAGCTGTCCATGGGCCAGGTATGTAGCTGCCACCTGGGTTTCCAGGCTGGTATAGGGGCAAGAAACGGCCATTGATGTAATCGCAGAGACCAAGATGGCTTAGGATATTGCACACCAAACCATGGTTTCCAAGGAGTCCATCGTGTTGGTCGAGAAGAGAGTCGAGCAAGTTGCGGTCGTAATCCGGGAAGGGAACAATACCAGGAGCATTTGGTGTGAATTGTGAGAATGGGATTGCTTGAGGCTTTCCGGTAATATATGGGCCACCGGGCTGGCTCATGATGGGAATATAGACGTCTTTGAGATAATCGCAAAGACCAAGGTTGCTGAGAATGTTGCAGACAAGACCATTATTGCCAAGAAGGCCATGATCGGAGTCAAGAAGAGAACTCAAAAGATCAGGTTTATGACCAACAAATGGGACTGGGATAAGATTACGAGGAACCAGGCTATCGGTGCGCTTTTCGAGATGCGAGGTAGGCGATGAAGTTGCGGGAGTAATGCAAGCAGAGAGGACAAAAGTCGAGAGAGAAGTGATGATGTTGGAGAGTTTCATTTTAACAGATATCTTGCGGTGGGATAAGTGCCAAATTCGGTAGATAAGACAGGTCTAAGGGACTTTGGTAATATATCGCGGGATGTAGGTATAAGGAATGTTTGGTATTGCGTGTAGAGTGCTAATGGTTATAATTTTTGTGATACCTTCGCTTGGCCTTTTATATCATTTTTGCCAGCATGTCTTTTCCAGTCCTCAGAGCATCATGGTTCTGGCAGCAAGCTGGTGCTGATAGAACATAGAGATCCTGCATACAGCATTTGTCTGCATGCTAGTGCGCATTTGGTTTGAGAACTGCTGTCATAAGCACATATTGACATACTGGGATCATCCCTGCAATAAAACCTTGTTTATTGCTAATTAAAAATGGCTTATATGAGCTTCGGCTTCAGTAATGCCCTCGGATAATAGGAAAAACAAAACCTAGAACTTGGCAATATTTATAGTTACTGCAAAAATAATTATCTGTAAAGTGGCTTTGTTTACATATAAATATCATACAAAGCTTGGTGTTTTCACACAATCGGGTATTGTTGAATATTTATGAAGAGTGATAGTAGTAATAGGCGTCCAGCAAAGTGTGATATAAAAACAACTGTCTTCCAGTCTGTTGTTGTCTTGGTCGTTCGAACTACTGCTTCTATGCATTGGTTTTTTGTGCATTGCCAGATAGACAAGCTATTCTTCAGGTAATATACTATATATTTCCTATTTTTACTATCAAAGAAAATGACTTATGCTGCAAACACAGATCGATGTGGCTGTCTGTAACAATGCTTTTCAAAATATACAGCATTTAACAAGCAAAAAGTATAGATCACATATTTTGACTAGCAACCATGGTTGATTCGGTATTATTGCTACTAGTGCTGGCTTTTAGTGTTTGAATGGACATAATAAATGTTTAATATGAGTAATTATTTTTGAAGGGCTAAACTACTATTATCAATGAAAATATATGGTGGTTAGTATGCAAGTTGAAACTAGCCTACTAGTAAAACTTAGTCCTTCAAAAATAACTACCCATATGTGGTAATTCGGGTATGTCCTATTCAGAAGGAATGCCAGTCTAATAGTAATGAAAATTCGCCGGCGACTATACAAACAATGCCAGTCAGCGTATATGGAAAAGTGGAAATTGTGCTTCGAAGTATAAGGGCTTGTATTATAAATGGAACCCTATACTCAGTCAGTTTGTATATGGCAGCATGTGTGATAGAGCGCCATGAAAATGATCACAGGCACTTGTTCCAAATAGTGTAAACACGCCGGGATGTTTATCAGCGTACAAAGCCCACAGAAAGCAGTTGGTTGTGGTGTTCTGGATCACTTCACGGAATATTTTCAGGGATCACGATTCCGAGTAATTTCGTCCTGTAAAATCAGATGCCTGGTGTTACCCCTAAAGGAAATCGTGTTTCATATACAAAGCAGTGGCATATGCTTCTTCAAAAACGAATCGGCATAATAATATAGTGAAATTTTACTTGAAATCAGAAGATAGACAGAAGTGGGTTCTTGGATTTTAGCCCAATCACAGGCTATTTGGTACACAACTCTTAGAAACCCACCATTATTGTCTAAGGCCTTGTGAAGTATGGTCATACTACAAGAGCAAGTTGTTTTGTGCAGGTTTTCTGAAATTTTAATTATCAAATGTGTACCTGATCTTGAGAACTGGTGTCTCATTATTAGGGTATTGGAGCGTGCGATTTACTTGCTTTTCAGCATACAAGATTGTGTTATTCATAGAGAATTGCCCGATTGGCCATGTCGCTGTAGCACAAAGAAATTGTAAAACATTTTATTCATCAGAGGAGCTGCAGCAAAAAATTGTGCATTGAGCAACTATAATCAATTAGAAACTCAAAAAAGGGAATAATTGAAAAATACAAGTGGTAGCGGTAGAGGTGGTGGGGGCCGCCTGTTGACAAAGTGTAGCAGCAATCAATTGCCATAAATAAGATATTTTTGTAAGGTGTTTTTTGGAAGGAGTACCAAGCAGGCGTTATTGGTAGCCCATATGGAAAGCAAGCTGGTGCGTGTGGCAGTTGGTCTTTACAATACAACGAGACTATGGATAATAGATAAAGTCAGACCTAGTAATGTACAACCCCGAATGTTTTTGAAAACTCGATATACATGTGACAGGAGGAGCTATCTTGTTTAATCCAAAAACTGGCCCTGAAGAATCATCTGCTTCATTGGTGTATCAGGCCTGGAGGGAACATGTTTTTTCTGAGGCTCGACGCTGCGCGAAGCCACGGTTTTTAGGGGCTGCTGAAGCGAAAACTCGTCAAGGTTAGAGGGTGGCATTTCTACAAAATATGAATATGTATAATAGAATGTTTGAAGAAAAGTGTTTAGCATAGTGCTAAATAAAATATCAACCAAACATGTGAATATGCACAGATAGACGGTACTGTGTATTCCAAGTAGTTTCTTACCATCATGCGTAGGGAGATATTGAGTACTGGTTTCAAAGCGAGAATTCTACAAGTGATACAAGTGTTTATAATACTGTGGTGAGCACAGCACTAGCACGAGAATGGTTTAGGTGATGTCTAGCGCAGTTCTGGACTTACTATTGGAGAGGAGTTTGTGAAGGAGCTTGGGCTGGCACCAGAGAGTGAGAACCTGCGGAAAAGGCCGAACGCGGGCGCAACGGGCGACTGTCCGGCAGAGAACTGAGGTTCAGTGGGCACAGAGGACCCAAAATTAAAGGTCGAAGTGCGTGCGGATGAGTTGAAGGACCCGGTGGAGTTAGACGAGGCGCGTCTTATGTTCAATGGCGGGATATTGATGGGTTTGGCGGCGGACGGGTTATTTTGGTTGCTCGACATTAATATACTATTTCTTGAGGTATGAGCAGGCTTTGGTAAAAAAGGCAAGTTCCAACAAAAATAGGTAATATATATCTACTTTGTGCTTTGGATGAAACTGTAGAAAGAAAGGGAAAGACGGAGCTAAGGCGGATGTGAGTTGGTTTCTTTTGCGATGGTTGTGGGGGCGAATAGGCATTTTTAAGGCATTGCTGGCTAGCAGACAGCACGCTTGAGAGGGCAGTGGCTGGTGACGACAAACTTTCCAGCTTCATTAGATCCAGCCTGTCAACTGTCAGAGCTGCTGCCTCTTAAACTGACCTCATGCGTCCTACTGCATTGGCTATCCACACATGCCCATTCGCCCTTTACACAGCGGATCTTCAAATTGATTTTTGTACATGTGTTAATTGAAAGATTCTTATCGTTTAATCGTCCATTTTGCTTTCAAGGTGTATCACTATTTTGTTGATAATGGCTTTAACTCCCTTTAATACAGCACATTACCATTGCACAGCTCTTTCCAATCATTTTGGATAATCCAGGCCGCAGTAATCTGATATTAATTTCTATACAGACCCTATGTTCCAGTCATTCAAAGTCATTGGGTTCAGTATGGGGTTCTTGTTTCCAGCTCACTCACCCACAGGGCTACATGGTCATTTTGGTTATGTGTATAAGGATAATTGGTGTTGAGGTTTTCAAGCGATGCTACAAAGACAGATAATATACCCCTTGACACATCGGGGCCATTGTTGATATTGGATCCATACATCCAAACGCCCTGAGAAAGCTGGCATGCATAAACTATTATACAGGATTGTCTGGTTTGCGCTTTATGTGTTTAGGCAAAAAAAAACAATGTCTGAAAATCAAATAGGCCCACATGGTTGTTGTGTTGCGCTGGATTTTCTGCATCATCATTGTTTCCAGTCATCTGAAATATTTCAAAACACAGGTTTTTAACGAAGCTGCTGAAAAAAACAGCTTCTAAAGTGTATAAGTCTCTTGAGTAAAACTAATTTCCAAGCCATCTACACATTGCTGGTAAGAGGGCTATTGTCAAATATGCTATCTGTGAAGGCCTGCAAAGTGTAGAAAGAATTCATTTTTGAGCAAAAATAAAAGACTAACATCAAGAATTGACTAAATCTCCAATCAAGAATATTCTGCCAAGATGTCTCACAGACCTCCTTTTGTCAAACAGAGGAGTATAAATCGCTGTGACACGTGAATCCTCACCAAAAGTTACTTGACACCGTCTTTAATGATCAAGAAGCCATTGATAGAACTTCAGCCGAAAATGTCAAATTATTAGATCGACTGCGCCCATATATCTTACAAGTTCAAATAACACACATCTATTCTTCAAGTACTAACCCTCATCATACTATATAAAAGCATAAAATGCGCCAATTGCCTTGGTTTTATTGTAAATAATGAATGGGTACTGTTTAAGGTGGTAGGCGAAGACTTGTGTTGATTTAGGGAAAATAGTAGGAATATTTATTCACTAGGTGGGGACCTAGCTCGGCGTCTGCTTTCAGCTTTGTCTCCATGTGGGCTGCTGCTAGGGCTTCTGCTACGGCTGTGGTGATGGCGACGGTTGCGGTGGGTACGTCTACGGCTATGTCTTTCACGGCTTTGACTTCTTTCATGAGCGTTGGAGTCTGCATGATCATAATTTCTTTTGTGACGGCTAGAGTGTCGTCGTTCACGACTATCTCTGCGTCTTCGCTCTTGAGATCTGGACCTATGTCTATGTCTATGTCTATGATCTCTGTGACGATCCTATAATTGAAATAGAAACAAAATGTAATATTTGTAGTGACTTATTTATATTCAGTTGTGACAGAGATATCATTAAAAGTAATATTTACTCTGTGAGATCTCTCATGTGGCCGATGCTCATCTCTACGCTCTCTTCTTCTTGAACGTATTGCTTCGTTGATTTTTTCTTCTTCAAGCTGTTTTTTTCGGATTTCAGCTTTTTTGGCTTCTATAAATTCTTCGGGTATACCACTGGAGCTTTTTTGGGCACTCAACAAAAGTTTCCAAAGCTCTAAAGAGAATTCTGGTGCTTTTGATTCAAGGAAGCCTGCTATATTAATTTGCAGCTTGCGTGGATCCGGAGTCTATAATGAAAATTAATTAGTTAGCATAAAGGTAGCTTAGTGGGCGTTCTAAATTAATAGTAAAAAGCTCATACCTTCTCTTCAAGCATTGAAAATACGTATTCCAATACAACCTCATCTTCCAAGCCAAGTATCTCAGTGACTTTCAAAGATATCCATGGCTTGATGACATCCAAGTTTACTTTTGATGTATCAACCTAGAAAAAGCATACGGCTTACTTAATATTTTGAATAAACGTCAGTTATGGCTGGTATGTTTTTGTGTTCAAGAACAATGTCAACAAAGCCGTTAAAATGATGCACTAGTAATACTATACATATTATATGCTCTTGAAAATTTCCAACATACTCACCTTCTGTTTAAATTCCTCAGGAAATTTTATCTTGTTCAGCAACTTTTTTTGTGCATCTCCAAATCGATTATCCTGTTCGATATTGGTTCCCTTTTGTATATGTAAATTAAGTGTTAGAATATATCATAAAATGAAATATGCTTAGGTATAATTATTATCCCTACTCTGAAAAAACCGGCGCTCATCAGTTATACTTTGGTAAAAAAAACAAATTATTTCAAAGTGCATTAAAAAGTTAATCATTGAGGTAAGAATATTTAAATTCTTTGATGCTATTATGGGTCTAAAATTTAAATTTTATGTCTCCAATAATACCATTATGCATAGTTATTTTTGAAGGGTGACCATTTGCTAACAAATGGTGATCACTCATTTAGCTGTGATTGTCCCTATAATCACTGACTACCAAAAGTCACCCTTCAAAAATTATCACCCATATGAATGACCACAGTTTATTAGCAGATTCTCACCTTTCATAAGCTAATACCCATATAATATTCTTTTTGTCAAGTAGCATCTGGAAGAATGATGTGCTGAGCTATTATATTTTATCACTAGTAATATCAAGTCAAGGAGGCAGCAATAGCTTTTAATCTATCTAAATTCATTAATACCATATGGGTAGTTATTTTTGAAGGGTGACCATTTGCTAAAAGACTGTGATCACACATTTGGCTGGGATTTCCAATATAATCGTTGGCCACCAAAAGTCACCCTTCAAATATAATGACCCATATCGCAAAAAATGAACTAGCATTATGATCTATAAATGCATTTACAAAAGTATTCATTATCACCTTCAAGTCATTAGTAAAATATCACATTTTTGTAATGTCATTTTTTACTGCTATCGATCAAGAACAGAATTGTTGGATCAGCTTAGGATTTTAACTATACCAATTTATCTAACAATAATCCATTTATCATACCATCTTTATTTGATTCCTAAAATAGATTCCCCATAACTTTAAATAATCAACTATTTTATTTTACCACTCATGCAGCTGGAATTGCGGTATTTGGATAAAGTCCAAGTAATAAGAATTGTACCAATATGAGATGCTCATCATCACAGCCAAGCATCAAAGTGAAGACCTCTTTACTGACAGACTATTTTAGTCCGAGTAGAAGGGCGAGTTATCCGAGTGCACAATCTCAACCTATGCCCAGGCACAGCCCATTAATGTAGGACTATCCATTTGTTTAATACTGATATTCGTATCCAATGATAGATTGAGCTATGCTTATTATAAAATCATGAAAGTTTAATAAAGAAAACTTTCTGTTATTAATGTAGGACATCAATATTTGATATGAATACACCCCTTCAATCAGAAATCACAGATCACATTGACTTGACATTAGGGAGAGATGATGATGATGATGATGCCGATGATACTAATTATTGTGATAAAGCAGAAAGCGCGTGCGAAGAAGAAATGAAATTTCTTGCCATGTCTGAAATAATGAATATGAAAAATGAAAACGATTCCAGCCAGGAGCTGGGGAGCCCCAATAAAAGAAAAGTGGATGTTGCTATAGAAGTAAAATGGACAGATGATAATGATCTCCTCGATGTTGATGAGTTTACTGAATATCATAGTAAAAAAAGTAAAAAAGATAATTTAAAAGCCGCCGGAAAGATCCTCGAGCAATCAGTCGAAGATGCTAGCGACACTATTAATAATGGATGCTCAAACGATACTAAATCTGTAAAAATCTCAGAGAAAATCCATAGCTCGGTTTTTGATATTCCTCAAGGCGATGATATTCCAGTGACATTTTATGGTCTGAGGCGCTTCAGGCATATCATGAGCACTGTTCTAAATGGAGAGGCCCATTTATTTTCGAGTAGCGATATAGCATGGTTTTCCCACTTTGTAAAATTGGATTTGTCTTCCCAAAGTTTATTTGTTCGCTTGCTTCTTCGTAAATATGGTTGGTTCTTTTTGAAAAAAGAAAGCTACGATGAGGTTCCTGATATAATATCCGCTGGAAAAGTACTCTGCAAGAAATCTGACGATATGACATTTCATATAGCCGAAGATGAAAATAGTGCAGAGTTTTCAGAAGAGCTTGTTAAACAGCTCACTCTGGGGGATCTTCGAAGTATTGTGAAATCCTTTGGACACACTAGGTTGACAAAGTTAAAGGTAAGATATCAGTTGCAAATTCTCAAGCTTACCATTGTGGTGCTCTATAGCATTGTGCACAGGATTTATTCTATATTTGTCTCTCACATAGAAACAAGACTTGGTATCACTTGTATTCGATAGACTCTCGAAAAGCAAGGATGGTGATAGTATAGACACCATTACAGGTGTCCAAGCTATAGCCAAAATAACAGGGCCATTGATTAGGATATGCCCTCAGACCATCGATCTTGTTGAAAGATTGTTTCTCGTTTACTATAGATGGACTAGAATACCCGATGAAAACTACATGAGTCCTTCAATTATGGTCGAGATTAAAAAGGTTACTTTCCCAGAATATCAAGTATCCAGGAATTTTAACTTGTTTGGTTCTCACAAGGAGGTTGTTGAATACTATAACCTACTTCATGTAAAAGCTCAGATGCATAAGTTCGCATCTGTAAAGGCCACTGATAGTGATAGTTTGAAACAGGGCTGGGCGCTTTGCCAAAAACATAAGGACAGGTGGCTATATTGGATTTCAAAGACAAACAGACAAATTAATTATGCTTCTAGCAATCAAGGAGGACAGTCTTTTTCTCCTGGTTGGGTCCTCACAAAGATAGTCGAGCTTGGATTAGAATGCGCTAAGATGCTGAAGCTATATCGAGAAGAAACAGTCCTTTTAAAATTGTTATTATCTCAAACAAAATATCGACAGCGAAAGCGCGGAGGGTGGTATGATCGACTGCTGACAATATTGACTTTTCATTTAATCCCTAAAAAGGTAAATTTGTGCACGAACCTGACTGCAAGAACTCTATTCAAAGACGCGGTAAAGCTATGCAAAGATGGACTTTGTGATCCACACCTACATCCTGGTAAGAAACATTTTATCATATAAACATAGATTTTGTATGAAAGTGAAGGCTTAAAGATTGAATGATTTTGCAGTTTTCAAGCCAAAGATCGCCAAAAAACTTCGATCTTTGGAAAAGGATTTAAGAATAATGTCAAGAGATCAAACTGATATATCGATATATACATTCAAAGAGCCCCCAACAAGAACCATCAGTGGTAAGAATTGCTTGCTGTAAATTTTCCAGAGTGCCTAGGTAGTATCTGATGGATCTGGCTTTTAACCCAAATACCCATGTGTATATACCATAGCAAAAAAGATTTCTTCCGCACCAAATGCACGACATCAAGCTTGGCAGGGAGCCTTCAAGGCATCTTCTGTGGAAGCAATAGCACTCGAACATTACGCAAAGCTAGGATATAAAGGGTAAGTAACATAAAACATTGGTATATTTTTACAAGTTTATATATCCAGTCAATTTATAGCATTTATCGCTTATTTGATTACATCAGGGAGCATACAGAAACAAGCATATTTACCACACTAGTAAGTATCACTGGCGAATTTATACTAGGTTAAGATTGAAGCATATATCTGTTACTATGACAAAAGTAAATAACCAATCAAAATTATTTTTAGTATATACTGGTATTTTGGGATGTTATTTACGGAAACATACCTGATGTGTTCGATACCCCATACCAAACGCATCCTCTAGATATGTTTTCAGCGAACTTTTATTCGCGTAAGAATTGTCACTAAAAACGTCGATGGCAAAAGATGCTGATCCTATACCAATCAATATGCACAAAATTCCTTAGCTTGTTCACTACTGTTATATAGGACGCGAAGACTTAATAGAAAGAAGGCTGCAAGAAACAAGAAATGGAAAGGCCTGTCAGTACATTGAAATGGTTGATAGCCGAGAGAGAACGCGTAATACTGCATGTATTGGGATTTCATGGAATATACCCAAATCTTCCCTTTTAGAAATAGCCGAGGTAAGCCGAGTCTCAAAGGCTGTGTATTACTATAATATATTTCTGTTAATACACCCAATTCAAGCTATACGTTCTCTTGCTTGCATAGTGTCTTGGTGGTGAGGCTTTGGCGGCGATCTTTGAATGTTTGTCCAAGGAATACTATCTAAGAAAAAGCGGTGCCCCCGATTTGTGGTAAGTTAACTTATCAAAAGAAAAGTGAGCCGGTAACAGACAATACTAAGTGCCCTTAAAAACGTATGTATGTGTGTATGTATGTTGTAGTCTTTGGAATCCAGATGCTAAGTGTGGAATGTTAGTTGAGGGTGAGTAACGTCGGCCTGGGCCGGCTCAAAATCACAATATATAACGTGCTTGTGTTATTGGCTTGCTAACGATGCCCCCTGTTTTATATTTTGATAGTGAAAGGACCAGGGGACACCCTATCCGAAACGCAAAAGGTATACTACCAAACCGCCATTGTGCATAATAACTGTGAACATGATGCATGAGTGGTTATTTAACGCTATTTTTTTTACTATACAGGGATGGATCGACGTATTGTTAACAGCCAATATACCAGTTGAAGTGTGCTTTGTTAAACGCACCCAATGAGAGGGCGTTTCTGCGTAAAATTTTTGTTCCCACTAACCGTGAGTTTGTGAGATTGGGGCCATTTTGTTATCATTATGACTTGCAATCACACATAAATCACAGTTAGTGGGTAACACTCGCTACCTTGGCAGGCAATGGCACATGGAAAACCCGATGTCTGCACTTGCTTGCCACCTAAAAGAAAAGGTATAAAAGCTACGGCGATGGCATCCCTCCCAAGCTACATTATACAAACCACAGCCCAAGTTTCTTTTCTTTATTCTCTGTTCTCTGGCCGCTGCTCGCTTCTTGATACTTTGATTCACATTACGTACTTTTACATATACACATCTCGTCATAATGTCAGCCTCAATTCTCGGTTTTCCTCGCATCGGCTCCAAGAGACAGCTTAAGACTGCCGTCGAAGGTTTCTGGTCAAAAAAGATCTCTCAGGAGGAGCTCCTCTCCCAAGCTCGTCAGCTTCGTCAAGATCACTGGAATCTCCAGTCATCACAAGGCCTCACACAGGTTCCTGTTGGTGACTTTACTTTCTACGACCACGTCCTTGACCACGCTATCCTCTTCGGTATCGTCCCTGAGCGCTACAACGCTGCTGATGCTGGTCTTGAAAGATATTTTGCTCTTGCTCGTGGTCTCCAAGTTCCCAGTCGTAACATCGACCTCCCATCTCTTGAGATGGTCAAGTGGTTCGATACCAACTACCACTACATGGTCCCAGAGCTTGCTATAAACCAAGAATTCGCTCTTGACAGCTCCAAGATCATTGGTGAGCTCGAAGAGGCTCTTGCTCTTGGTCTCAACGCTCGCCCAGTAGTTATTGGTCCTGTTACTCTTCTTAAGCTCAGCAAGACTGTTTCTTCTGCTTCGACCTTGAGCTTCCTTCCAAAACTTCTCCCCAAGTATGTTGAACTTGTTCAGCAGCTTGTCAACAAGGGTGTCAAGACCATCCAGCTTGATGAGCCCATCCTTGCTCTTGACATCGATGAAGAGACCAAGGAGGCCTTCAAGACTGCCTATACTACTCTCTCCCAGGTCTCCGGCGCTGAATACTTGCTTGCTACATACTTTGGTGGCCTTGGTAACAACCTATCTCTTGTTGCTGAGCTTCCTATTCAGGCCCTCCACATTGACCTTGTCCGTGATCCTAAGCAGCTCCCCAAGGTTCTTTCTACTATCCCAGAGTCCGTCAACCTCTCTCTTGGTGTTGTTGATGGTCGCAACATTTGGAAGACAGACCTCAACAACGCCTTCTCCCTCTTGCAAGAGGCTGCTAAGGCCCGCCCTGTCGAGAACCTGACCGTCAGTGCCTCTTGCTCTCTCCTCCACTCTCCTCACTCTTTGGAAGCCGAAACTGCTCTTGACGCTGAACTCAAGAGCTGGCTTGCTTTTGCCACTGAGAAGGTTGTTGAGATCTCCACCCTTGCTTCTGCTTTGAAGAACGGAGTTGACTCCGTCAAGGCTAAGTTTGAAGAGAACGCAGCTGCTCTACAGACACGTCGCTCTTCCACTCGTGTAAGCAACCCAGAAGTCAAGGCTCGTGTCCAGGCCCTTACTGCCGCCGACTATGCTCGTCAGGCTGAATTCCCCGTCCGCCAGGCTGAGCAGCGCGAAAAGTTCAATCTTCCACTCTTCCCCACAACCACCATTGGCTCATTCCCTCAGACCAGCGAGGTTCGTCGCAACCGCGCCAGATTCCGCAAGGGTGAGATCACCAAGGCCGAGTATGAGCAATACCTTGAAACTGCCACCCGTGAATGCATCGAGTGGCAAGACAAGGCTGGACTTGATGTCTTGGTCCACGGTGAGTTTGAACGCACTGACATGGTTGAGTTCTTTGGTGAACATCTCTCCGGGTTCACCTTCACTCGTAACGGATGGGTTCAATCTTATGGCTCCCGCTGCGTCAAGCCACCCGTTATCTATGGTGATGTCAACCGCACTCGCGCCATGACTACAGAAACTGCCAAGTTCTCCCAGACATGTACCTCCAAGCCCGTCAAAGGAATGCTTACTGGCCCAGTCACCATCCTTCAGTGGTCCTTTGTCCGTGATGACCAGCCACGCAGCGAGACCTGCCAGCAGATCGCCTTGGCCATTCGCGATGAAGTTGTTGACCTAGAATCGAGCGGAACCACTATCATCCAGGTTGACGAGCCTGCCATCCGTGAAGGCCTTCCTCTACGCCACGAGAACTGGGATGACTACCTCCAATGGTCTGTTGATGCCTTCCGTCTTGCCACAGCTGGTGTAAAGAACTCCACCCAGATCCACACTCACATGTGCTACTCTGACTTCAACGCCATTTTCCAGTCTATCAAGCGCCTTGATGCCGATGTTATCACTATTGAGAACGCCAAGTCTGACCTCAAGCTTCTCCATGCCTTTGAGAAACACGGCTACAAGGCCGAGATCGGACCCGGTCTCTACGATATCCACAGCCCCCGTGTCCCATCCACACAGGAAATGAAGGACCGTGTCCAAAAGATGTTGGCATACCTTGCACCATCTCTTCTCTGGATCAACCCTGACTGTGGCCTTAAGACCCGCGGCTGGGATGAAGTTAAGGCTGCCCTTAACAACCTTGTCGACGTTGCTCGCCAGCTTCGCAAAGAACACTAATTATCTTGTATTTAGTTTTTGTTTATTTAACTAGCCATAGTCCACGTTTAGTATATTTTTAAAATAGTCAAGAATATGGTTTAAAATTTCGTATGGTGGCATGCGAAAGTGATCACTTAAGTGTTTATAGAGATCAAACATGATATAGTGCTGAAATTTCACTATTTATTGTGAATGTATGGTAGACAAAAATGAGCTGCCAAGTTTTGACTTAATCAGTCATTTGATATGGGAACTACCAGGAGCTCATTTCTGTCTAATCTAAAGGCTTGTGAAGGTTGGCCAAATAAAGAGCAGACACGGTTTGATGTATGTTATAAAATAGGCTGTGAAGCTTATTATAATGTCAGAAATGCCAACACTACGGCCAAAAAAGATATTGGTCGCTTTTTTGAAAGCGGAAGCGACACATTCTTTTTTAGTGGTAGTAATGCTATGGTTTAGATCTTGGTTGGTGTTATCGCTGCTGTGACGACAAGCTTTATGGATGTAAATCTGGCAGAGCCACTCATATTGTTTGAGGAGTATCACTAACCCTTCATTCCCTGAACGTGACCAATCTTTGTTTCTCTTTTAAAGTGCTTTGTTTTTTAGTATACAGGTCTCACATTTTGTTTCCCTGAAAGACTATCCGCTACAACAATGAAATTAGCCTCGGCTTCTGCCCTACTTTATGGGGCCTTGAGCGTCAATGCTTTTGGC
This sequence comes from Mycoemilia scoparia, assembly GCA_027575805.1. NCBI lineage: Eukaryota > Fungi > Kickxellomycota > Kickxellomycetes > Kickxellales > Kickxellaceae > Mycoemilia > Mycoemilia scoparia. Next base: position 347,561 of record JANBPU010000002.1, on the reverse strand, counting down.
CTCAATTTGCCACAATTCAATGGTTTCTCGGGTCTTCAGCAGACACCATTTAACCCTTTGAGTGCCCTGCAAAGACCACGTGAAGCCGAACCTATGCTGGTTGCCATGCAAACATGGGACCAGACCACCTCCATGGCTGCCTTGCCTGAGTACCAGCTTCGTGTTAAGGAGCCTAAGGTCTGCGATACATCTGTCCAGCAATACTCTGGATATCTTGATGTTGACACTGATAAGCACTTCTTCTTCTGGTTCTTCGAAGCACGCAATGGCAAGAAGGATGCGCCGCTTATTCTTTGGCTCAATGGCGGGCCAGGCTGCAGCTCTATGACTGGCTTGTTGATGGAGCTTGGCCCCTGCCGTGTTACACCTGATGGAAATGGGACCGTTACCAATGAAAACAGCTGGAATAACGAAGCACATATTATTTTCCTCGACCAGCCACTCAACGTCGGCTATTCTTATGGCAGCAATGTTTTCAACTCAATTGACGCTGGCAAGGACATCAACGCCTTCCTACAGCTCTTTTTGGAGACATTCCCCGAATACGAAAAGAGTCCTTTGCATGTGTTTGGTGAAAGCTACGGCGGCCATTATGTCCCAGCAGCGGGAAAAGCCATCCATGAATCAAACAAGGCCAGAGAGCAGAAGCGTGAAATGGGAATCATGTCCGTTGAAGAGAGCAAGCTCCGCAAGCTGCCACTAGCATCTATTGGAGTCGGGAACGGTCTTGTTGATCCCCTCATCCAGTACAAGTACTACAGCAAGATGACATGCAACTCAACATACCCGCCAGTTTTGGATCAGATTGAGTGTGACGCAATGGACAGACAGTACCCAACGTGTGCCCGCATGATTGAGGCTTGCTACAAGTACGAAAACCGACTTGCTTGTATTCCTCCCGAGTACTACTGCAACAACATGCTTGGTGCTTATACCAAGTCTGGGCGCAACCCTTATGATGTCCGTGTTCCTTGCGAGGGCGAGCTATGCTACCCAATCATCGGCTCTATTTCCAAGTATCTCAACAACCCTAAGATCCTGAAGGAACTTGGCAGCGAAGTTTCCAAGTTTGAGTCTTGCTCTACTAGCGTATACTCCGGCTTTATTCTTAGCGGTGACTGGATGAAGCCCTACATGAATGAGATCCCTCCCCTTCTCGAAGACAAAATACCTGTTCTCATCTATGCCGGCGATGCTGACTGGATTTGCAACTGGTATGGAAATAAGGCCTGGTCGCTTGAACTCCCATGGGAAGGCAAGGCAGACTTCAATGCTGCCAAGGACCTGCCCTGGAAGAATGGAAACAAAGATGCTGGTGAGGTACGCTCTCATGGCCCATTCACCTTCTTGCGTGTCTTTGGTGCTGGCCATATGGTTCCCTATGACCAGGGCCCCAATGCCTTAGACATGATTAATCGCTGGATAAGTGGAAAGTCATTCTCTGACTAATCGAGTCTCGAGTCTGAACTACCATTTCTCTCTTTGTCTGTTTTAAGGTCGCCTACTTTCAAGATAGGCCTTGGTGTATAGCATTCCGTTATTCATTATTTGCTCTGCTTTAGATTATCTTTCAATGTGCTTCCCTGCTTTTCAAACCACAAATAAATAAATAGAATCACCTCAGAATAGTTGCACGCTGCACATCCAATTCTAATCAAAAATTACATTCTAAATCGCGGGGCTTCCCCCCAAAGAGCTTGTTGGCAAGAATTACTTAGCCAAGAAAAAGTACACTTGAATTCTAGAATCTAGAAACTACTGCGTGCAAATCATCATGCGTTTGGGCTAAAAGGATTTTGGAGTTTGCATCAACAGGGCTTTAAAAACCACTTTGTCTGATACCCGCACATCCCTTTTGAATTCAAGCTCGTTGTGGTGTGATGTCTATTTCTTCTCTCATTTTGCATACTTTTTTCTTGTATTATTAATTTTAATATTAAAGTCATTTTTTACGCGCACACACGAAGTCATCCTTTACTATATTGTTATATAGCTGCATTTATAAAAAGTCCATATAGTTTGTGCGATTGCATATAAAATGGTCAGCTTTTCAAAATTACGTTGCAACCAGAAGAAGTTCAACAAGCTAGTCAATTTCTTTCCGGTAGCCCTGGTAGCATGCCTGTTACTATGGTCAGGATACGTATACTGGCGTTTCTTACTAATACCTCATTTCAAGAAAAGCGTGGGTCAAGGTATGGAAATAAGCGTCTGTAGATTAGCTGTAGTGCTTGTGCAGGTTCAGCCTGCATCAAGGAAATACATTTCAAATGTCCAAATGCACATGGGCTCAATCTAACTTCAAATATATATGTTTTTATTTAGCAATTGTCTGGGTGATATTTTATATGGCAATCCTTTTCATGGTGTCCTGGTGCTATTTTGTATGTGTGTCTGCTGACCCTGGCTCGCCAAAAGATGTAAGTACGAACCATTTATCTATCAGAACAAATAAGCCTGCTCTGGATCCATTATGTCATACATTTGTCTTGAAGACCGTGCAGAAAGTATAACAGGTGATACAATTTTTGCATTGAACTGTTTATACAGATTTTGGAAGGAAGGAGGCCTCGTAGATATCTTCTACTTCATGATCAGTATAAGGACACGCCAGAATATCCCATGCAATCCACTACATATGCATCGAATGAAGGGTTCAATGTAGTCGTTCCGGATACGCTCGGCAGTCCACATAGCAGCAACAGCAATCACAACAGTGAGTCTGATAATGCTGGTGGTGATGATGATGATGATGATAGCGACGAAGACAGTGATCTTGGGCCAGGATTCGAAAATGAACCGGATACGTTCCGGTGCTATACTGTTACCAGCAGGGAACGACCAAGGTTTTGCCGAAAGTGCAATATCCCAAAGCCAGACAGAACACATCATTGCAGTGTATGCGGAAAGTGTATACTCAAAATGGACCACCACTGCCCTTGGCTCAACAACTGTGTTGGCCACAAAACCCACAAAGCATTCTTTCTATTTTTAACATGGGCCTCCATATACTGCATACTTATTTGTGCATCGACGATTCCTACGATAATAACACTATTTGAGAACGATGTAAGTGCAACTCTGACCATGTGTATTGCACCGCCTTCATTGCTATAACCATTGTATACTTTGCACGGATATATAAATTTGTATAACTGAATGGGGGGTAACTTGTATCAAACTGTAGATCTACGAAGAATTCAGCTTCCAGCTCCTGATTGCGTGTCTTATTGGAGGCATATTTGGAATCACCCTGGTATTATTTAGCTGCTACCATGCCTATCTTATTTCGACAAATACAACGACTCTTGAAGGAATGCAAGCCTTTACCTATCGATATGGCCAATATCCAAACATCCAGTTTTCCTCAAGCAGCGAGTCTGTCAACATCTTCAATGTTGGAATTAGGTATGCTTCAAACAAAATATCCACCACGTGCTTTTCTGCACGCACAGCATGCAACGGCTACATTTATGACCACATATACTAGCGCCCATGACTAACTTTATGTATTGTTTATAGCAAAAACTGGCGTCAAGTGCTTGGACCCCTGTGGTATCTATGGCTTGTACCCATCGATCAGCCGTAAGTATAGCTAAATTCAGATACATTTTTTGCGTGGCATTACTAACTAACTAAATTCATATTCTTGTATTTAACAGGACAACCGATGGTGCGCACTTTCCAATTAACGAGAATGTATACCGTAAACTATTTTTCGAATAGACGGCCTCTTTCAACACTTTGTAATTTTATCCTCTTTGTTTTCTCGTACTAGCTAGATACCCTTTCTAGCTTATTGTTGGTTTAAAAAACAAGTATTCCGGCTCTCCCACAGTGTCCTTTGCATGGCTTTTCATAAGCAGTTCGCTTATAGCATTGGTCCTTTAACGATCGAGCTCTTTGTAACTTCTAAATAGAACAAATAACATCATTATAGTCAATTAAATTTTACAACAGATTCTGGATAAAGGGCACCATGATGATCTCTTTGTCCTTCTTTCTGAGTTAATATATCAATGTTGGATTTATTTTGGTTACACAGCGACATAAAGTAGTACACAAAAACCAGAGGTAATAACTGGAATCAATGTGCTCGCTCTAGTGTTTATTTACATTTGTGAGCATTATTGTTTACATTTCAATGTCTTTTTGAGGGTGTTGGCTAGAAACAATTGCCTAAGAGTGGATGGGACTGTTTGTTTTCAGGCCCAAATATATCAAAAGCAATCGCGGATTCGGAGATGCGAAAGATACACTGTGTACCCAACAAGCAAGGGGAGAAATGGAGGTATTCGATGATTAATCGGTAGGGAAAGGTACATTATTAGATGCTTAGCATGGATCATACATGGCAGTGCCTTTACTATTGCTAGGATAACAGCTCTTAGGTCATGGTGGCGTTTTTTCTCACACACACAGATATCACTGCTCCCGTCATCCTTGTATTGTTTAATTTGCAGTGGGGCTCTTCTATTGTGGATTCAAAAGGCTTGGGTGCCTCCTGCTTTGTCACAAAGTCGTCACATTGACACTGACTACCTCCCCTCCTATATAAAGCTAGATTTTACTGCTCGCCTCTTCTCTCCGCTCTCTCACCACATTTTGACACCCTTTTTACCTAGAAACCAAGAATATACACCACACTACTCTGCAAGTGGGGATTCAAATAGAAGCTAATGATATTTACATAGACACAATTTATTTTGGACTATACTTTCTTTCCTCTTTCTTCCATTCTTTCCATATTTGCTATTTATTTCTAGTGATCAGCTTTTCTCACTTCCATCCGGAGCCTCCTTTATAGCAGCATATTAATTTTGGTCGTGGTAGCTTCTCCAGCTATTTGCACCACTGCTGACCACTGAAGCTTCAAATAATCTCAACTATAATATAAGAACTACACACACATATATATTCGACCATGGATGGTGATAAAGGCTCTTTAGACATACCCCCTCCGCCATACTCTACCGTAGTGTCCAACACATCGCCAACCAAGTCGCGCATTCTGAATTCTTGCCCCCCACAAATGGAAAATTACCTGCATCATGGTCGACAGCAACGGCAGAGCCACCAAACCCAGCAGCAACCTCGCAATACTCTGATTGGTAGGCCGGGTATCGGGCAGAGTGGTGGGCTTGACTTTGAGGATAGCCACCATTCAAGAGATATGGCATTTCCAGACATAGCTCATATCGAGGCACAGCTGCTTGGAAGTTCTGGCTCCTTGCTTGGCTCCCACATGTCTAGTAGCACGCAGCCATTTGCTGATAACATCATATATTCAAAGGTACATACATGTCTGTGTGTTTGGGGACAGGTGGTAGATGCAATTAAACCCTAGCTAAAAGCTATTTATGTGACTTGTTTGCATAGATGAACTATCTCGAACACATTGTATCGAGGGTTAAGTCTACACTAGATTCCCAAGCCGATGCGTACAAAAGCGTAGCTTCACAGATCGCCGAGTAGGTACCATTTCCACATATCTGCACCTGCTATGTGCTTTTATGCATGGCTGGCTTATACTTTGCCTCATTATTCTCATGCTTTGATTCTCGCATTCTAAATAGGCTGAACCAAAGAATGGCCAATGCTAATTTCGGGAGCTCCTCCCCAACACCAGCAAACAACCAAAATGTAGGTACCAAAGTCGTTTGCTCTGCTACATTGCCATTATTCCTCTTTAAAGAATGCTTACTAAGTATGAGTTGCATAATATGGGGTTGCGGGGTAATATTATAGGTAAAAACGGATAGCATAATGGCATCTTGGAACAACATTCAGCAGCAGATGGGGCCAATATCAGTGCCCGAAAGGCCATATATGAGCCATAATGCTGAAGCAGGAAAAAGCGACGATGCCAACAAAGACGACGAAGACGATGTCCATTTGGACCGCCTGTCAGAAATGATAGACTCCTTGATCAAAGATGCAAGCAATGCCCTGAGCACATCCCCCAGCCTTCTTGGCGATACGCCAAAACCTGGAGCCGAAACTAGTATGGTCACAGAAACCGTAAATCCAAAAGCTGACTTTCCCAGACAAAAGCCATTCACAACTAGCACCCTAAATAAAGACAATAATCCAAAGGGACGCGCTGACAGCTTCACTAGCGACTCTAGCGCTGATGGAGAAGCACCAGAGCCCAGCTGTCTATCTCCAGATTTTGGAGCTGACTACAGCGAGACATCATCAACTCGTCCTCGTCGCAGCTCTAGTGTTAAAAGGGGCCATGGGATCAGGTCCAGAATTCGTCGTCGCTCGTCTATATCAAGCACAACAATGGCTGGCCATGATTCCGGACGACCACTCTCACCGTTAAATAATAGTAGTAGCAATGATGTGCCACCAGGATTTGGAAGATCCCCAATTCCTATAATAACAGAGCAGCCTGACGTGGTATTTGCTTCGCAGCTTTCTCCATGTGGTTCTCCAAATGATGGGGAGAAGACTCCTATAGTTGCTCCAGTGAAAATAACTGAAGCAACACCTCCTCCATCTACCCGTGCCCGTTCAAATAGTTTGGTACTTCGTGTTCGTGACAAAGTAACCAGAGGAATCCTTCAGTCAGCAACACTTGTTGACAAGTCAGTCAATGAGGATATCAAAATCCACAAGATGTCTAGACGTGATGTTAGTGGTAGCGAAAATAGACCTCCAGTAACCAGTCCATTTAGCGGACCCAGTGCTACCAATAGTTTACACAATAGCTGTGGAGAATCTATGGTATATTCACCTGAAATGAATCCAAAACACAGATACTCGAAATCCATTTCTGCCACCTTGCCCAGGTCCCACAGAATAATGAGATCAGGAGACCATTTTACTGACACCAACGCAATGAGCAGTCCTTCTTCACGCCAGGTATATCGGCAGTTTATAGGAGGTAGGGGAGGTTCTGTTTATGGTGTTCGTAAGCCACGCCATCGTAGGACACACAACAGCCAATACAGCCATCCATTTTTTGACGATGAAAATGTTGTTGGGTCGGTCAACTCTGGCGCAGAAAGTTCGCCTTGCTTTAACCACAGAGAATCTGATACTGAAGGCGGGGATGAGTCAAACTTTTCTGGGCGTCGTTCATATAAACCCAGATCAAAAAATTCAAGCAGAATACCGCATAGTTTACACATAAACACTTCGACCTTGCCCAGAATCAGAGGTCGTCTATCGGATTCTTTTAGAAACGACGGTTTTGACTTTGCTGGGCCTGTTACAGCGCCTTTGAGCCCAAACAACAGGAATTGGGGTCATACTTATAACCTCGATAGTAGCAGTAGGAATTGCAATGATGATGAAATGTCTCTTAGATCATCAATCCCGGACAAGCTGCACATGCATAACGATTATGATAATGATGACGATCCCGAAAACCGTCACTATGATAGCAACTCCGATAGCAGAATGCATGGGCAGTCGCGTACATCCTTTGAGTTAACCAGGTGGAGACCATCCCTTGACAATGATCTTGATGAAGCCCCAGAAGAGAACGGCGAAGCCTATAGTCACAACACAGTTGTTACAGCCTCGGATGATCCTGAACCATCATCAGCTAGTATCATCAGCTTCTTTACGCTATTTTACTGGATGATGCTATTTTCCCTGGGCGTTTGCATGCTAGATTCTTTCCTTTGCAATGTTGCTGGGCAGAGAGTTCTTGGCACTATGGAAAAGATCACTGCTAATAAGGATGATGACGGTGAGGTCAAAGATGACGATGAAAGTTCAGAGGGCAGTCATTTGATAGGCCACCACCAAACTGGAGAGTATGTGAACTATCAGGCTCAAAACAAAGGGAGCGAGACCAGTGCAATTGCTGGGACAATGGGTCGTCTGGTCCGGTGGTATGTTGAAGATGATGAAGTAACCGAAATCTCTAATCCTTCCCAAGTACGCCACCAACCACATCAGATATCTGCTATTCCTCAACCAATTTCTCATCGTCATAACAGGAAACCCCAACAACAGCAGGATTATGACGACGAAGGAACAGAAATGCCACAGCCAGGATTCACTTCTGTTTTCTCCACAAGCAACATCCGCGAGCGTCGTCGTAGAGTCTTGTCACGCGGCCGTCCCCACTTTAAACCTATAGACTAGGCGGGGTACATATATATATATACATATGTATGTGCGTGCTTGTGGGCAACTTTTGCATTACAAAAACCTTTTAGTATGCATTATAATCTGAAATCATGTTTACACAAAATTCTAATAGCTTTTCGTGTGCACTTATTATTCATATGGGAGACTATTTTTAAAAGGTGTATGTTTACTAGTAAAACTGGACATATCATCCATTTGGCTGGGATTGCTCCTATAATCATTGTCACCAAACTTTACCCTTCAAAAATTATTGCCCATATAATTTATTATAGATAATGATAATTCTACTTGAAGCATACCCTCACTGTCAACACTTGTAAAGACGGTTTTTATTACTAATTGGAGTAAAAAATGTAATTGGATAGTCCTCGTTTTAAGGAAAATATCCAAAATTGTAGATCCAATTATCAGTTTATTGAAAAGACAAAATGTAAAATATGAAGAGTAGTTGCCATCACGAATAACCGGCTGGGGGTTTTAAGCTTATTTCAAAATTGATGTGTTATTAGTGAGAAGCTCTAAAAATTTAAAAGTAACCAAAATAAAATGCAAAAACGCCTGTACATATATATATATATATATATATATGCGTGTGTATGGGGAGGGGAAGGGGGTAAAATAAAAGTCAAAATGAAAAGGTATATCAGCAATGTATAATTTATCATATTCTAGTAGAAGCAGTCTCGTCTCTGGATTGTTTGAGGAACGATATAGCATCTGTTCCGCCAGTTCCTCGCACTATATCATCGTCCTCGACCTTGCGAGCTAACTTGGCATATTTGGCAGGCTTAAGGGATGGTGATATTGGTGATTTCAAAACATCGCTGTTGCTGGTTGCGGTACCATAACTACCAGACCCTAATCGTGGACTAAGACTTGGTTCTCTACTAAAGCCATAGGATGGTGGTGTAGGCGGGGGAGTTCCGAGCATTCCAGATACTGTAGAAGTGATATTTTTGTTGATAGAAAGCTGTGGATGCTTCACTCTAGGGGCATTCGTGGCTGTGGCTGTGGCCAGCGAGTGCGTCTTTGCGTTGGCTGGTGGTCCTCTTCTTGCTGGGATAATGATATATCTGGTTACCATCTGGATATGGTGGTTACGGAATTCCTTTAGCAGATCAACACAACCATTATATACCATATGCAGGTCTCGACAGTCCTCTTGGCTATATCTGGAATTTGTGCTGGTCTCGCCATAGATATAGCTACCATCCATATTGATATTGAGATTGTTTTCAAGGACCTTTGACACATATTCACGAATCTTGCAACTGGCGCCAAGATCCTCGAGGAAACGGCGATGAGGGCCAGGCATGTATTCGCGCATGCGCATCAGGTATGAGTTGGCCGGTGTTTGGGGTGAAAGAAGAACAGATGGTGGCTGATGGCTAGTGGCCTCGCTTGGTGGTGTAGGTGGGATTATCCTCTTTTGTTGATTGGAAGGTTGTGTCGAGCTCTTGGTACCAGCCCTATCTTCAGCGACATCAGATTTAGTCGGGTAGTGGGTGACTCCAAGTCCAATGTCAAGCACCTGGATAATGGAACTTTGGCCAGCACTTCCTCCCGCATATCTCCTGAATCTGGCCTTATACTCATCACTTCCCTCCTCTTCATCCTCTATGCCCTCGTCATCAACGCCTTTGTACAAGATACCATATGGAAGACCAGCTTTTTCCATATTTTCTCCGCCAGCAAAGTATGATCTGATGTGCCAGTAAAATGCATTGGGGTCGCACTTTTCGTACATCCTCTCGAAGATTCTGTTGATGCGTTCAATGATGTCCGCAATCATTGAAAGCTCATCAACCATGGCCTTGATATCATCGTTCTCGGCTGCCTTCATGCCTCGCAAAATAGCTCTAATGGCATTCCCACCTTCGGCTTCAATAGCCACGGTGATGAGGAAGAACCATGACTCGTCGATGGTACCAGTGAATGTGTGCAGTGTCGAAAGGTTGCTATTGGCAGAGGGAAAAGAAAGAAGATATAGATATCATGTAAGTGTGGGTTGCGAGGTGTCTCCAGAGAAAGAGAGAAAAAGGCCTATAACCTCTGTGCTCTAGGCCATAGGAGGTTTGTGTGTATATTTTGTGCTGGATTTATTGTCTACTCTCACCGCATGGATTACAACCAATGTAAGTGAGCTGAACAACTGCTGGAATTATAACAAGCCAACAAACCAGTTGACTGGCTGGCTTTATCGTCATTCAGCGTGGGAAAATTGGAATACTAGCCCGTCTAATATACATATATGTATATAATATATATATTGTAGCTTGATTGCTTACTCTAGAAACATCGCATCGTTGTCGTTTTCAAAATCAACAAGGGACTGCCAGTTCCATAGCACAACACTGGCACATGAAAGTACGGGGTTCAACTCAAGGTACTCAGCCACTGCGACCCATGGGACTGCTATCGCTTCTGGAAGAACCTATTGTCAAGTACGTGTGTAGGTAGAAAAGAAGATATATGTAGGGTCAGCTTTTGGAATAATTTTGCATGAATATAATAACCAAGGTCCATTGCAATAGCTTGCAGATCCTAGGCACTAAAAACATGACCATGCACCAGGCCGGATATGCCATTATATGTTTATTACCAAGGATGGACGGGAAGGTAGACAAACAATTGCAGACGTTTAAGGGCATATTGAATCCCAATGGTTGTTTGCAGCTGCCATATGAAAATCCCAGTCATTATTTTCAAACTCAATAATAAATGTTAACAGCAATAACAAAATAATAATTACCTGTGAAGGTGGCATGTTGTTACACCATACATACGAGTGGGCGAGGAAACTCAGAATGACAAATGCACGTCTGTACTCGGCCTTTCCATTTAACGGACTGATGTCAAGAATAGGCAGCTGGTTTTGATTTTATACACATATATACAAATAAAAGCAATAGGGCTGTAGCAATTAGTACTAGTATAATAGCTGACAAAATGCAATAAGATCAATCTTGAAAAGCAGGCTGGCTGGAAGCATAAAAAATATATGAGAAGGAAATGCAGGGTCCTTCATGTCACTATAGTGCGACACATAGAGGGAAGAAGAAGAAGAAGAAGAAGAAGAAGGAACAAATAAGAAAGAGGGGAAGGAGAGGAAGACATAAAGGGGGGAAAATAGAGATAGTTTTACTGCCATTCTGGACCTGAAAGAGACTTTTGGCTTCTTACCTCGTGAATCTTATCGCGAATACTGCAATCTGAAATGTGTTGAGACAAATTATCCAGTATCAGCTCCCATGGCTCAAAGTATGGATTTTCCAGGCGGCGGAGTGGTGGCTCTGATGGCAAGAAGCCATTCTCGGGGCTGATATCATAATCTTTGAGGCTGAGAAGAGGCCTCTGGCTTTTAGGGTATCTGGATGGTGGTGATGTCATTGTTGCTTAATATCAAAAACCCTGGTGAGCTAAAGCTTGTGTGGTTATATGTAGAAATAGCCGAAAAGGAGCACCGAGATGAGTTGTAGCAGTCACTAACAGCGCAAGCTAAAGAAATGATATTGCTAAAAATATACGGATAAAATGTGGAAAGAGATGTCCGAATGAAAAACAGCGGAGACCAAATGGCAGCGCAGCTATTTAAAGGACAGGTCAAGATGAGAACAGAAAACCACCACAGTAGCAAAATAGGTGAGAAGAAAAATAGTGATAGATAGATAAGGCCAGATCAGTGACTGAACAAGATCGGAGAGTGAAAGGCAAGCTTCAAAGGAAAGGGGATACCAGATTGGGTAATTGGTTAAATGGTTGAGAACGATCCTTGCCAACAATTTATAGTCACTTGAAAATGTGGGCACCAACAAGCTTTAGTCTCTCTGCTGGTTGAGAAATGCCCATCAGTTTGAGCACCCTTGCATTTGTCAGATCACTACTATTCCTGTGTTTGTGATGGCCGCCAGCAACGGCCATTGGCATCCTTTGTAAAACCGTGCCCACCACCACTTTTCAGACTCTTCTACGCAGTGAGAGAATGATGGTAGTAATTCTTCTATAGGAACATTTGGTCAAGATGTAACATACGCACGCACGCCCTAGAATGGCCAGATTCTGGGGTCAATAGGAGAGAAGGTGTTTAAAAGCTTCGATCTAGAGTGGATATCAGCCTCCATTACTTGCAAAATGAATCTAAAGCGAATCATGAAGTATACTCAATGACATGATAGCTGCAGCAGCACCAGGATCAATAGAAGTGACTTCTTCTTCTACTGCTTTCTGCAATACAACAAGCATTTCGCTTAGATGTTACCATACACACAGCTTTCCATGGTATCTCTATGGAATGCATGTGCTTTTATCTAAAGGATCACTAAAAAAGAAAATCCTACGGACAATTTTCCATTTCGTCTTTTACTAGTGGCCATCAGACACAGAGCTATGATTACTAGTAACATACCAGCATTGGTTCTAGAGCACTCTGCATTATCTATGGCAGTACAAAACGCTCAACACCCCTAAAAGTACAAAAGCAAAAACAAGCACAGCATATTTTCCTACAATTAGTACGAACATTTCCGATACTCTCATCGTATCAATGTTCAATCAAGTTTCTGATAAATGGTCAAATCATCTTCCCCTGTTTAACAAGTAGCTGCCTATTCCTGTAAATTGCCACAATGGATCATACATGACCAGATATCATAATAGTAGAGATGCCCACTCATTCGCTCACTGCCAACCCTTATTTGTGCTTTTTCATCATAGGCTAAATTTCCCAAAACCATCAGCCGCTGGGAGCTGCCTTACTCTAATGGGCTGTTATCTGGATGATTTTTACCTAATCATAGCCTATGCATGAACTTTTGCTCTACCAAAATACTTTCAAGCCTCGAACCATTCCAGCACATCCTTCCCTTCAAGGACCTAAAGCACATTTTTAGAATGGCTCTGGCACAATTTAATCTAGCATAATAATCATAATAGTAAAATTGAGTGTCCTTTCAATCCACATAGAAAACATTTTTATATCCAAATTTAGAATATCTCTATAGTATATTCTTTTGTCGATTTCTGACCAGACTCATTCCCAAGAATAGATATTAGATATTTAGTAGTATTGCGGAATTTACACTTGTAGTTTAACAAAGAAGCATGGTCAAAAGGAAATTTTATACTATTTAATATACATACTATTTCAGCATTAAAATCGCTATTAATACCACTATTTCTGTGTCTATTTTAATGGATAAATTCTATAATAATAACATGGGTTCAAATTCTAGATATCTATGATTGTTTATTTATATTTGATTTATTCTATATTAGAAAATTACTCATGTAGACAATGAGTATTCTTCGAATTGATATGCTTAAAGTTTAAAGATGTCCTAATATGTAGTGGGCTTGGCGAAATTGTTTCTAGACGTATCTAAGTATAGTTCAAGACATATGGAAATAAGATACGAAGGTTCTTTAGAAAGCAAGAAGAGTATTTTCGGAGTCACGGTATACCACAAAATTGTGCAAATAATACTCAAATGTTTTAAATATAGTAACTTAAATCCAAAAGCTATTGGATCTACTACTACTACTATTACTACTATTAAAACTAGAATAAATAAGATAAACAATTTTAGATGTTATATATATATTGTATTGAAAAATATGTCATTTAAATGATGATGGATTTAAATAGTGCGTGAAAATCGTAGCTACCAAAAACATTATATAGCAGCGCATAAAAGGAGCTTTATGTACGACATGCAGTTATAACACATATGAATCAGGGCATTATAAGGATACAGAATTCGCAAATAGAAATGATTTGTTACAGAGTGAAGAAAGAGATAGCAGTCATATATGGTAAAATGTAGTAGTTCATCTTGTACACGTTAAATGAAGAATTCGATTGTGCTTTTGTTGAGACATTAGGTAGCCAGTAACGCATCCAGTCAAGAAGGGCCAGCTAGAAACAAGCGACGAGGTATCATCATCATAAGCAGGGGCTACTATTGCATATCTTTTACATTAAATTACAACATCCAGCATTGTGAATTCTTAGGTCATTGGTGCTGTCTCTAGCTGATACCTTTTCATCATTTCTGGTGAGCCAGCCAAAGATCCTACTCCGATGTGGCTCTATCACACCCAACTGCTTTTCGCTGTCGACCATCCGCGTTTTAGAATTAATTGGAACAACATCAGCAACTGAACCAGCCCCAACTACCATCCTGCTCATCTCCATACCATACATGGGCCCATTTGATGCCCCACTCTTGGTACTAGCCCTCCGCGAGTACTCCTTGGAGTTTGCAGTCAGTGTCAGCATTCTTGACAGATGTCTTCTACTCGAATCACTGCTACTGACCATAGAATCTTGTTGAGAAGCATAGCTGTGGTATGAGAACCGTGCCCCCGATTGGGCCGGCTGAGAAAGCTGGCAGTGGCCCTTGGATGGCAATGTCAAGCGGCGGTGCATCCGGATTTGCCGTATGCACTGATAAAAGGCATCAGCAACATTATGGCCGCTTTTTGCGCTGGCTTCAAAGAATGCGGCACCGCTCTTTTTGGCAAACGCCTCGCCCTCTATCAATATGAGAATCCACGCATGCACATTTCCACAAGGGAATGGCGTTTCATACATATTAGTACACTAAGATTGTATTATCTATCAATTATCATCATCATTGGAGATGCTTAATATTTGTGGCTGAATGTGAGATGTGACAGCAGCACCAGACACTCTATAAGCACATGGGTATAAACAGAAGCAGTGGGCGCCTCTGTCACTATCTCACGGCTTGTAGCAATGGTAATATATCTGTCTGTGTATCCCGCCAGAAATTCAAGCCAAAATACTATTTATAGCAAGCAGATTTCTATTAATGGAATTACCTCTGTATGATACTTGGCGTCTCTCTTCGCCCAAGTCGCACTTGTTTCCAATAATGACGATGGGGCAGCGGTTAGTTTGTTTCAAGCGGCGGATTTTAGCCACGCGAGCTTTGACCTGATTTAGAGAATCCAGCGAGGCGATACTGTAAACAATTATAAACCCTTGACCTCCACGAATATAGTGATCCTGCATTGCACTATATGTACATTTGCATTTTAAATTTTAAAATGGGGTTAGATATGACTCTATAGTGGTATTAGTTTATCCACATTTTGTGGCTTCTACACTTTGACAAGAACCATTGCTCTCTCACTCTCACTCATACACAAAGAGAGTGAGAAAGTATTTTTCAATGCCCTTTTTTCCAGTTATTTGGGGAGAAGAAGAATTGCACCCCTATCTCACCAGCCTGGCCAATTCAAGATTTAAGAAACACAATGGAAAAGGAATATTCATTTACCTATACTCGTCTTGGCCGGCCGAATCAAGAATGTCGAGCAACGCGTTCTCACCATCAATGATACATTCGTGGGTATAATTGTCTGTATTAAAATGGGGATATAGAAGCCATGCATCTTGTTAAACCTTATTGTGTATGCTTTGAGATTGTACAGATGCCTATGATGACCATTCAAACAGCGATTTTGCTATGGCTGTTGCGCATGTGCGTGTGGCCCATATCTCTGCTACTAACCTTCAATGGTGGGATCGTAAACTTCGAGGAATTCACCACGCTGGAAGTTTATTATGAGTGCTGATTTGCCTACACCTATTATTGAGAAAAATAGCATATGTTGGTACATGCAGAGAGCAGCTACATACAGAGTACTGGTTTTCTAGAGACAGCAGTGCATATGTCTGTATATTGGGGGCATTGGCTTGCTGTGCATTTGCGAATAGCAGTCCACATCAACATTTGTTGTTATCGTTGTTGCTTTATGCCGTTCAACACGGCACGTCTTTAGCTATCCTTGCTCATAAGACCACACGCAAAGGAGCATTCAACGATCCAATAGCTGGCAAGAAGCCACCAATCAACACCAGTATACAGTCATCAATAGCAATGTGCCTTCTAGCCCCAAGGCTATGAGTAAAGACGAGGGCATGTAACAAAGCAGTGCAGCAATACACTGAAGACACTTACCACCAGGCCCCAGGACTACGAGGCCATATTCTTGGATAAGCGGAGATGGCATGATATTGGAGGCTCTGTCTGATCTGGAACTTGAACTTGTGATTCGGTAGTATATAGATCTATCTAGCGAGGAGTATGATTTGTGGCTCGGGATGTGGCAATAATCCAGATATATATATATAGAGAGAGAGAGGAAAAGAAGTATAGAAATGTAAGAAAAAATCTAGGAAGGAAACTGGAGAGTTAAAGGACACAAGATCTTGTAGACAAAAAAGAGAGAGCTGTGAAGAAGTAAACAGCACAGGAGATTGACGCCAAACAACTGTGTGCAGGTAGGCAGGAGAGTCCAGTATAAAACGCAGGGTTGATTTATTTGAGAGTGCGTGTGTATGGGAAGGAGTGAGTGAGAAAAAAGCAGAGAAACTGAGCTGGCAGCCCAAAGTTTTATATAGCGTGGTTTTTGGGAATAGGAAAAGCGTCAAATAGGGTGGCGTTGAATTCGTGGTGGATGGAAGGTTTTTATAATACTTAGATTTGCTGTACCTCAGTGTGCCACCCACCATACCATCGGAACTAAAGATTTTCCACCACGCTTGCAGGAAAAGCGGTGGGCATCTTCCAGCTCTAAGAAACTGACCTGCCAAGGGGTGCTAGCCAGCAATGCCGGTTTGGCGGACTGATGATGAGTGTGAGGGCTTATGGATTATTATTATTATTTAAGGGCCAATTTTACTAGTTGGCCAGCCGACATCATCATTGATAAATGCATCGACATTCACAGTATGTATTTGGCTCTTCGAAAATAAACGCCCGTATGTGCACCACCACAACCGCTGCCATCGCTTGGGCTCGTTTGAAAAGGCATCAACAAAGATGACGGCTCTAAATAAAAGCACGCTGTTTTACTAGCCGAGAAAAATGGTCATAAATGGATGGCTTAGTTGTAATTATACGTTGGAGTGCAGTCTATTTCCATCCCATGGTGTACAGAACTGGAACAAACGGGAGAGATATAAAGCCCCTTTTTTTGGCTCCTATAAGCGTCGGCTTGGCACTGTACTGTAAAGAACAGCAAGGAAGCCCAATGCGGCTGTGTCTTGTTACAAGCCCATTGTCTTCCCCCATGGTTAAAGTGATCTCATGCTGTAACCGAGTGTTTCTGTCTGTAAGATCTTTCAAGCATGTGTTTGATTTAGAGTAGTGCTTACTGGTCCTCTGCATAATGTTTCTTTAATTATTGGAAATATACGGGCACCCCGCTTCTGCATCTATTTGCAGATAAAAACAAATGCTGCTTCTGTTGCCGAGAGCAGGATAAACAGACACACACTCTCTCATCTCCCGAAATGCTATATCGCTTTGTCCTATTGTGGCCGTCCTGTGCTTAGGATAAAGGTTAAATTGTTTTTGGTTGGAACTGAAAGCTATACGGTGGAGCATAGCCTCCATGACAAAGCACCGCTAAATGGGCTCCTCCAGGCAGATCCCATTGGCCTTTTCTTCAATCCAGTGACCTAAAATGATTACTTTAATCGGCTGAACTTTTGCTGTTTCACGAAAAATATTACCAATATCTTTTGGCTGCACCATGACCCAGAGACCTTTGTTATTTCAGATTTGAGTGGATTCCCTTTGATCCCCCTATCTACCACTTTCGTTTTCTCTCTCTCTCCCCTTTTCCCACTATTCACCTAATCCACCACATATCACATTATCTATCACCTTGCATAACTTTCAATATTCTCATTTGCCTTTCTCCATTTGTTAAAACCCATTCCTGCTATCTTTCCTGGAAACAACGATCGCGCTTTCTCCACTATTTCCCAGCAACACAAGGAGAATCCGCGCCCACAAGCACACTTACCACAATGTCGGATATCCAAGTTCCGCTCCTTTTTGAGCTTACCGAAAACGACCTGAAAAAGCAAAACAGGGGGGCCGAAATTCAGAAATCACCTAATTCAGAGATAGCCAGGAAAGAAGGCAATAGTAGCTCCGCCCCCACAGCCCAATCCAGGTGCCCAGTGAACCATGGTGAAATTGATTCCTATGCACAAGCGCCCCATGATGCCAATAACAACCACCACAGCAGCTTTATCCACCAGAGTAGTCTGGGCTTAGATCCTAAACCCAAATGTCCAGTCGACCATGGCAGCGGCGGAGACAAAATCAATCCTCTAAATATGATGCCAGAGAATCTATCCCAATCAGTCAAATATCAGCAGCAAACAAAGCCACTGCCGACTGAACGCGATTTATCTACAATTCCTAGGCCTTCGGGAGCGGTCGACTATACTCGCCCAAGCAACAGCAGCATTGATAAAAATGCAAAGGATAGCGGCAATGAGGTGTGGGAGTACCCATCTCCCCAACAATTCTACAATGCCCTGGCACGCAAGGGAATGCCAGCACCAGAGGATGATATCGAGATGATGGTCCAGATCCACAACTTTTTAAACGAGGGCGCCTGGCAAGAAGTACTGAAATGGGAGGCAATGCACAACGACGAGTGCCCATTTCCTAGACTAGAAAGACTGCAAGGAAGACCCAACGAACTGTCACCCAAGGCACGGATCTATGGATGGCTATACGGCACCAAGCCATTTGACCGCCATGACTGGTATGTCAATAGATGTGGAAAGCAAGTCCGCTATGTGATTGACTACTATGATGCTCCACCAGAAGGAGACATGCCAGCATTCCATCTTGATATCAGGCCAGCTCTTGATTCATTCGAGGCCCTTAAAGACCGCGCAAAAGTCACATTTGATGAATTCAAGCAAAAATATTTAAACAGTGGTAATAATACAGAGTGAGTAGTTTATTTGAGCTTTTATTAGTGTTTAATGTGTAATCTTCTCTCTTAAAGATAAGCTAGTAGGAAAAAGTAAAGGTGGTTTATATGTATGTACAAATATTATTATGCTTTAATTTTTTGGGTGCTGTATGTGTGTGAGGAGAGGGGGAGCTTTAATGATAGAGCCATTTCTCACAATATGTAAATGTATTTATGATTATGTTTTAGGGTGACTTAGGACGTCAAGGTGACGCTGCTAGATGATGATGGCTTTCTAGTAGACAAGGGACAGCCATCAAGGACCTTTATACGAGGGAACTGGCGCAGGATGGTGGCGCAGTATCGCTCACGCTGCTCAAGTGCCTTGATATTGTTTGTCAGCTTGAGATGCTTAATGTAGGCAAAGTCCTTTCGTCGCCATGCCTCTTCATTGAATCCAACCAGGGATGAAGAGGCACTCTGGTAATAGTTGCGGCTCAAAGATCCACTGCCACCACTAATACTGCCACTACTGCCTCGGCCTACAGCCATGTCTTTAGAAAGATTCTGGATGGCTTTTGTGTTGGCCGAAATCATTGCTGGACTTGAGGCACCATCGACTATAGGTGCAGATGCCATATTGGAATGTGCATAGATGTATCGGTTGAATGGGTTGAAACGCAAATCTATTTCGCTCAGCTGCTGCAGCTTCCCGAGCGCTTGGATGTAGCGGTCCAGTTGTTGGATGGTGGGAACACCAGTCTGCGATTTTTGGCCAGATGGTGGTGGTATTGTCTTTGTAGCATAACTGTGGCCGGCGCCGCATCCTGCTCTTCCTACCTCTCCGGCATTGTCGCTGTAATTTCCACTATCCTTGTTTGGGGATCCATCGTTGCTGCCTCCGGACATCCCTTCTTCACCGCCAATCCTCCATCCTGTTGACCGGCAACGGAGGATTTTGAGAGATTGGCAGTAGTAGATTGGTGAAAGGTCGACAAGATCAGGGTTATTGCTGATGTCCAATAACTCAAGGCGCAAAGTAGCCGAACTCAGGTTAGGAGGGAGTCTTGTCAATCCAGAATTAACCAGCTCCAGCTGAACTAAATGTGGTAGTGCAGGCAAAGCGCGCGGTAAAGAGACTTGTTGTTTGGAGACATACAGGTTGCGAAGATTCCTCAAGCAAGTCAGGTCAAGGGTAAGGTCCCCTGCACCGGTCTGGCCGCGAACTGACAGATTATATAGTGATGGCCATGGCGACGATACTTTCTCACCTGTATTGCTGCATCCAAGATATTTGGCCTGGCATCCATCAAGATATAACGTCTTGAGACCAGGGAAGCACTCAACCCACCGCTTTATGTCCACAGCACCATGTGCATTGCGGAAAAGCCTTGTGTTCTCCGACAGCCGCAGGACACGGAGAGTGTGAATTGTTCGCATAATGTGAATGCCTTCGAGGTCATTGGACTCTAGGTTAAGTGTACGTAATTTGTGACTCTCTTCAATACTGCCCAGGACCTTTATCCTGTTGCGGTACAAATCGAGGGTTGAAAGCTCTGGGAACTCACCCCATCTGACATCGAGTTTCTTTATAACATTCTCGCGTGCTTTGAGTGTCTCAAGCCGTGGGCATCTCTGCAAGCCAGCCAGAGATGTGAGTCTATTTTTGTTAACAATCAGTGTCCGCAAGTGGCGGGATCCGCTGAACACGCTTATGTCTGTTATTTGATTATCACTCAAGTCAACATGCTCCAAATGTGGCAGGAAGTTGGCGTATAAGTATGGCTTTTCTGGATCAATTATATTGCCATTTTCGTCATGGGGAGACGATATCCAGTTGGTAGCTGCCGATAGCACAACGGTTCCGCTTGGTAGACCTTCAAGGCTTGTTATTTTGTTGCAGTTGAGGTTGATAGAGTCGAGTGATGGCGCAATGGTAGACAGGCCCTTGAGGTGGTGGATTCCACACCCGCTTAGGTTAATTGACGTTAGTTGGTGAAGGGCAGTTCCACTGTTGGGATTCAAGCAATGCAGGACTGTGTCAAGCTGCTCGTTGTCTTGATTTTCTTTTGACATGGAATCAGAATTTCTGGGTTTTTCCTGTTCTGTCGACAATACAGCGAATTCATATGCAGAATCATGATTCTCTGCCCAAACAGATTGGTACCCGCATTTGTCCATATGTGTGGGGGTAGTTACATTGCATGAGTTGTCCATGAGGCTATACTGCGAATTGTTCCAAACCTGGGAATCGTTGTGCCCACGGTCCTGGGTGCAGTCATATAGTCCTGGGCTCATGTTGCCTTTGGGGCTTAGACTACGCTCCTCAGAAAAAGAACCCAAGGTCCATGAACTATTGGCTTTTCCTTGGTCATCAGCAACCATGGCTACTGATGCAGGCTCGCATTCGGTGCCTGCTGCCGCTGCATCTGTTGATCGCTGATGGCGATGATGCGTTCCGTGCTTCTGCTTGACCTTGTTGTTGGGCTTCGAGGGCATTGTCGTGGCGCGCTTCCTATTGCTGCTGCCTGTGCTTGTCTCATAGTCCATGGTGCCCCTAACCCTACCAAGAGGGTTCTGACTGGCAGTGTTGTCACCTTTGGAGCTATTAGATGAAATGTTTGTGTATTTTTGAACAGTGTGGATGTTGTTCTTGCTATCTCTGAGGTTGGGAGTGTCTGTGCTGTTGGATCTAGAGTGACCAATATGCTTGATGGAATTGGTCCCAGAAATGCGCGCGCTTTGGGGTGGCTCCTGGTGGGTAATTCTATAACCACTGCTACTGCTCAAAGGCGACGATGTTGCCGGCCTGTGTGCACTGCTGATATTGCTTACCCCAAGCCAGTGCTGCTGGTACCTGTCGTTTGTAGTGGGGGTTTTAAGGATGGGCGAAGTTCTTCGACCTGATTCTGATATCATGGGCTTTTCTGCAGATCCATACTGGCTCTTTATGCTTGGTACCCTTGATAAAACCAACGACTCGGGCCGAGTGGATTCAGCTGATTTGGATGCTTTTCTGTTGGCTAATGCCGACATATCATAATGATGGCTTAGGGGACGTGGTGGCACGCTGTCTGGTCTCTGGCGCCGTCCATGGCCGCTGCGGTGACCTGTAGCTGCTGACTTTGCATCCTGGACAAGCCTGCGGCTGGATTCCTGTCCATACGTTGCGGCCAGGTCTGGAAACTTGACAGATGACCCTGTCGATATGTTTCGCCCATCGCTCATTTTGCGTTCGCCGCTGATAATCTGCTTTAGGGTATCGTCCTCAGGAGAGTGTGTGTCTATATTGCTGGGCCCGTTTGGACCATACTCATCATCATCCTCCTTCCACAATAACTTGATAAGAGTGTCAGTTTGGTTGTCCCTTTTGCTGTCTTCCTTATCAGACTTGGTCATTTCTTGGTAGAATATCCGCTCGATGCTAAGGGGGCTAAACATACCATTGAACTCCTGAGTTGGGAGCAGCGAGTCCTTGGGAGCATTAGCATTTACTTGAAATGTCTGCCCATCTTCGGAGACAATTGGCTGCATTAGAGCCTCGGGGCGTTTTTTTGCAAAGCTCATTATGGATATGTATGTGTATATATGCGTGTATGTATGTGTTTGTAGATATGAAGATGTATGCGTAGAGAAGGATTAATGCGTGAGACGTGAAAGAACAAATGAAAGTATAAAGATATCGAAAAGAAGAAATAGAGTACAGAAAGAAGGGAATCGAAATATCAAAATACAACTTGGGAAAAGCCAGCCACGCGATGGGTTATAAACCAAAGTACTAAAGAGCATTAATGATGTGCTATTTAGATTTTTGTTGTTTACTTTGTACGAGATTGCGATCAACCTATAAAATTCAGTTTAGACAAACACCTGCAGGCAGCCAAAGACTGGGTGTTCTTTGACAACCCAAAAACAAAAACATTTCAATGCTGAAAGATGATTGCCGCCTTTGCCACCAGTAGGAATCAAAACCGGCTTGGACTCCACGCCCAAAACACACTCACGCCATTTCTTTGTCTACTCAATGCATGTAGCGATAAAGTTTTATTGTAAATTTATTATAGACATATCAAAAGCAAGGAGGCAGCTAAGAAGGCTGACCTCTTGCTGCTTTAGGCCTTTAGCTTAGAAAATTGGTGGGCTGTTCTTGTTGATCAGGGGATCATATAGCCCCTGGGACTCGAGTTGGTCGCCCCCTTCCCCTCAACAATAGCAGGTCAAGAAAGACACACACTATATCTTATATCTCATTAGCTACACCTAACCTTTGGGTTGAAACCAAAGCTATTCATGCGGACACGGCAAAGCAAGCCAGGCCATTTATCAAACTTCTTAAAGGATACTCAGATGTCTGAAAACCAAGTTGCATAATCACCACAATCTTTATTATTTTGCTTCCAAAGGCCGTGTTGCTCAAACTGATATCAATACCACAACAATATAGCTCACAATATTCTGTATTTGCATGGGTAATTATCAACAGAGAACACAGATTTATTTACTATGAAATCCAAGTTCGTTGGTAGTAAATTTGGCAGAATGCTGTCTTAAGTCATGTTTATCAAAACATTATGCTATTGCCTATTTTGAATACGAAAACACGACCTACATACATAAACACTCACTCACACATACACATCGCGTACGCCTAGGCGTATAAACAATATCAAACTACATACATTTACATAGGCAAATAACAACAAAAGTTGTTTTCTTTCGAATAACCCAACAGCAGATTGGCAATGTATTGGGTTCAACATATTTGTGTGTGAGCGCTGCAGCATCACCAAGAAATGGCTGGTGATTCCAATTGGCTGGGACAAGACATATATACACTACTAGCCCACAAATATATCTGTGGCTTTAGAGACGAATGTTTGTTATTATAGCTTGGAAAATGAATTGTGAAAGAAAATCAATGTTGTCGACTTGAAGCTTACACAATATCACAAAGTTGCTGAAGACCACCATTTTGGACACAATTTTATCAAACCACCCTTGAATAAAGTGGAAGGAGGGGTGGGGGGGGGGGTAAACCATGATGATAGCACAATAATTATAATGATGCATGAAAGCCAATTGACATTTGGGAGCTCCAACCAACATTTTAAAGAATGCTAAACTAGGTAGATGAAGTTGTTATGGTAAATGAAGATGTATGGTAGTAGTTGATTATTATACTGGGATATAAAAGAGCAGGGATAGTATTAACGACTAATTCTGGAACACTAAAGACTAGGAGTTGTTTTGAGGGTATGGAATAATTTAACCATGTCAGCACGCGTGGAATCGACGCCTTACACTTAGAGAATGATACAAGAACAGGAGGGTGCATGGTCTGCGTCGATTTTTTGGGGTGCCGATGCACTCTGCATCTGCTGCTCTTTCCTATTATCCTTGCGGATTTCACGAACAACGGTAAAGAATGCCTCATCAACGCCATCTCTGGTCTTGGCCGAGGTTTCAAGGAAGGGGCATCCAAACCCTAAAGCGAGAACACGGCCCTCTATACAATCAAAGAACAAATCATGCCAGTATTCCTGCATTAGTACATGTTACACCGAGGCTATTAAAATATAGGACATATTGGAGTAGATGATTAGCAAGCATGTACCTTCTTTGGTGACTTGGCGGTCAAAGTCCAAATCCTTCTTGTTTGCAACAACAACCATGGGGAATTGGTCCTTGTCCTTGACACGGAGGATCTGGTTGTAGAATGAGTCCATTTCCTCAAAGGAGTTGCGAGATGTGATACTGTAGACAAGCAAGAAGCCCTCTCCGGTTCTCATGTACTGCTCGCGCATGGCACTGTATTCCTCTTGTCCGGCAGTGTCCAAAACATCGAGCATGGCGTCCTCGCCATCAATAATACATTGTTTACGGTATGAATCTATATTAAGAGCCAAGCAAAAGATAATCAATACATCCTGTCCAAAAATATAACGCATGCAAACACACCCTTTTGCCTAAGGTGGCAGCAGCAGGATGAACACACGCCTATATTACCACTATCACCACTGCCGCAACCTGACAGGTGCAGCAAAGCGAAAAACATTGTTTGGGCTTACCTTCAATTGTAGGGTCGTATTCATCAACAAAGTGGGACTGGATAAACTGAATTGTGAGCGCAGACTTTCCAACGCCTAGTTAGTATTTAAATCAATACGCAAACAAGTTAGGTCACATACATCATCCCCATTTGGCTGTCTGTGTACACGTATATATGTATTTACGATTGCGGAGGAGATGGGGTTGGGCTGTGTGGGGGAAATCTGATTTTTGTAAACAATATTGCGAGGGCTGTGCTGTGCTGTGCTAGCAAATATTCGGGCCGGCATGGCAGAATGTCGTGTATATTACAGCGCCAAAATCAGACAGCGTGTGTGCATGAATAAAGGGAGCCAGTAGAAACATCAGGCACCGCAAGGGAGGCGTAGTCGTATTGAATAGGGCACTTACCACCACCACCAACTACAACGAGCTTGTATTCACGGACAAACTGACTCTTTGACATAGTGTGCTGCTGTGGGGATAAGTATATATGTGGTTATATATATTATTATTTATCTATGAGACAGTGGTATCGGACAAGAATAAGGGCATAGCATGCATGTGTTAGCTGGGCTTGGGTTTCTATCAGATGATAGGCGCATACAGCATCATAGTGGAGGGCACAAACATTCTGCCCTTTGGAAGGCATGATAGGGAATAAATGGACTGGTCTTGCACAATCTTGCCGACTGGTCGCCTTGTTCTAGCCGATATGGAGGGCAGTCAAGCTAGTCGGCAAATTGCGGCCGGTTAGCTCTTTGAGTAAGGCTCCAGGACCACCCATGACCCATACATCAAGGGCAGGCATTAGGAGGCATTGAGATTGACGGCAAATACCAGGGATGTTGGAGAAGAGGGAAAGACACAAGCTCACTTACATTAAAAATAAAGGTATAAAGATATATTTAAAAGAATAACAAAGAAAAGTAGCAAGATAGCAGAAGAATGTAAACGAGAAATAAAAAGAAGGGCTGAGGTGAAGCAGGCAGTTTTGGGTATGAAAGCTGGGCAAAGTAGCAATAGGCCAGACAATATGCTGAGACAAGCACTACATCTACCAGCAAATATATGTCCTTGCTTTGCCAGAATAGCAGATAAAAAGACTGGCAATAAAGCGCCCATCGGTACGGATTTTGGAGAGCAGCTAATGCAGCAGACTGAGCGGTGCCTTGCTTTAAAACTGTTTATAGTTGCAATACTTTTGTGTGAGTGAGTGGACTCCACAGCCGTTACTACCCTCACTGTCAACACTTGCAATCCCAAAACATGCTTGCCAACAGTGATCGACTGCTGTCCATCCGAATCTTGGCTGTTCTGCCTGAACGGAGCCACACTGCCTCCGCCAGTAAATGGCGCTGCTCCCTCATTGCTACTGTCGCTGATTTGCCTTTATTTTGGTTTAACATGGGCGCTCCTGCTTCGTACATCCTTTGGCGGCAGTCCTGGTGCTCCATCGATATATGACTAAAAACCACAAAGCATTAAGCAAAAATGGGTCCCCGGAGGTTGCATATGAGCTGGCTCGCAATTAGGCCGAAATCTGAGGACACGTATCTGTCTACCGCACAATTGATCGCTGGTGAAGCCTCACCGTATTCTTCGGCCGTTGCATCTTTGTCTATCTCCTTCTCTCCACACCTTGGCCAATAGCCCACAATGGTGGTACAGTGGTAGTAGTCGTTGCTGTGGCTACAAATGTAGTGACTGTGCAGTAGTGATGCCAGGTTTCTCTTCCTCGACTCTTTTTTTCGACATCTTGGGCCGGTGATTCTGTTTATGTATCTTGAAAATGAAAACATTTTGCATCCATTTTTGCTTTCAATCATGTCTTACCTGTTGTTTGTGTTGGTTTGTGGTGCATACGCCGACCATCCCGCACTTTCAAATACCTCATCCCTACACATTCCGCCACACTTGAGTGGGAATTTGCGATTGATGTGCTCTCAGCTCTGGCCCATCATTTTGTCAAGCCTATATGCTGCAGCAATTCACTTCAGCATTATGGATACACATCACCTTGACCCAATAATGATAACAACAATGATAATACAAATTGGTTCTTGAAGAGCAGGAGCCACAGATGTTGCATTCATGCCCCTCTCCGACCCTGCGTATTGTCGCGGCGCGGGTTGTTTCAAATCGTGGCGGATGTTGAACGCTTCGTCATCATTCAAAATTATTAATTGCTATTCGATGGGCAACAAGAATCATCACGCACCTTGACCTTCATTAAACAAATCAATGCTTCTCAGGTCTAGTATTACAAATATTTGTCTATTTTATTGGGCAACAAAGCGTTTCTGTTCATGAGACCACACGTCATTGGCATGGTCCCAATAGTAGCTTGGCGTTAGCATAGACATCCTGCTAATCAAGAATATATGTGGGACCGCAAATTAGATTATTATAAAATCAAGAATTAGTCCCACAATATTCAAAGTAAGCCTGGAATCCAGTTATTAGCCTCAACATCTTGGGCTATATACTGGCATCAATGTACTGACCATTTTGCTATAGCTCTTTGCCATTGTCATTGCTATTATTGGTGCTTATGTTTAGTACGGTTGATTCTATGATTGTCAGTTCGTCCACGCCAAGGAAAATTCGCTTGTCGCCCTTGAGAACACAGCCAAGGTTGCCTGATGACTATTTTGAGCA
Organism: Mycoemilia scoparia; assembly: GCA_027575805.1. Taxonomy (NCBI): domain Eukaryota; kingdom Fungi; phylum Kickxellomycota; class Kickxellomycetes; order Kickxellales; family Kickxellaceae; genus Mycoemilia; species Mycoemilia scoparia. Next base: position 319,985 of record JANBPU010000002.1, on the reverse strand, counting down.
ATCGTGGGGCACTTTAAAATCAGCCATTAACGATATCCATAGTAGGGGTCTTCCTAACTACAATGTAGAAGTGCTTTACAGGGTAATAAGGCTTTAGAGCAATATAGGTACAGCACCATTATTGTATAACTCAGATTTTAACAATCTTGGCTATGACTATTTAGTTTTGCGAGACATTGTGCATCCACAATTATTCGAATTTGCTTTATGATAATCTCAATGATGTGATAAGCTTGCACACACGTAACCAGCTTTCTGATTTGCAGCAACATATGTAAGTAAATGGAACTTAAATTGTTAGGCTTGCCTGTTATCTTGTAAATATATATTACAACTTTCACTTACTTTTAAATTGTGCTTTCTAGTACTAATCCGGATCCTTTGGGGTTCTTGACTCTAGTTGACAGATTATGGTCAAAGTACACAAAGGACTTGAAACTAATAAGGTTGATATTTCTGTATCTGGATCGCTCTCTTAATTCCGAGAGTTCCAACGTGCTGCCTATTTGGGATCTTGGATTGAGCATACTCAAAGAGAAACTCATGGAAAGTAATGAGCTCAGTGGCTATATCCTCAATTCTGTCCTCAAGGTTGTTGAGTGGGAGAGAGATGGAAAATCCATAGACAGAGATGTTGTTCGGGGTGTCGTAAATATGTACACTGAACTTGGATTGTATTTCTCATACTTCTTCCCAGCACTTATTAAAGAAACACGCACATACTATTCACAAGAAGGAAAGCGCCTGTCAGATTCTTTGGTTCAAGATATTGGTAATATCAGTCCTACAGCAGCGACAACAGCATCTAGTAGTTCGGCATTGTCTTCCATCAATGTTCCACAATTCATCCTGCATGCAGAAAACCGTATAAATCAAGAAAAGGATCGTGCAGAATCATATCTGGATCCAGAATCAAAGCAGAAGCTGGTTTTCGAGACCCAAGGGAAACTTATACGTGAACATGTAACCAGGATTCTTGATCTTGGGTTTGAGCAGATGATGAAGAAGGAACTCAAAGACGATGTTGCTAGACTCTACACTCTGCTTGATGCTGTTGAGAAGTTGGATGTTCTTCGTATTTACTGGACAGTTTTCATAAAGAATACTGGTTTGAAGATGGTTAACGATCCTAGTATTGATTCGACGCTTGTCAATCAAATACTCAGCTTCAAGTCACACCTGGATTCGTTCCTTGAGGTTTGCTTCCAGTCGAACCCCAAATTCCAACATTCACTCAAGGAGGCCTTTGAGTCATTCATCAATGCCAATAAAAGCAGACCGGCCAAACTTATTGCCAAGTTTCTCGACAAATACTTGCGCTCAGGCAACACATTGGTATCTGATGAGGAGCTTAACGACATACTTGATCGTATCCTAGTATTGTTCCGTTTTATCCACGGTAAAGACATGTTCGAGGCATACTACAAGCATGATCTTGCCATTCGACTTCTATATGGTAATAGCGCATCTCGCGACCTAGAAATGCTTGTTCTGACAAAGCTGAAGAAAGAGTGTGGCGAAACATTCACTACTAAACTTGAAGGGATGCTGAAGGACATTGGCATATCAGGCCAAATCATGGAAGAATTCATGAAGTCAAAGAGAGGAACCGCTTCAGGCCCTTCTTTCAATGTCCTAACACTGAACAGAAAATACTGGCCAACATATAAGCGCGAAGAAGTCAAGTTGCCGCCAGATCTTGAAAAGCTACACCAGCAATTTGAAGAAAAATACAAAAAGAAAAACGATCACAAGAAATTGACATGGTTGCCACAGCTTGGAACCGCGGTTATTCATGCCAGCTTTTTGGGTGGCAAAAAAGAGCTGTTTGTTACCCAGTATCAAGCACTGGTTCTGAATATGTTCAGGAGTCAAGACATATACACATATGAAAGCATAAAGGAAGTTACTGGAATGCCGGATGATGTATTGAAAAAGACTTTATTATCTCTTTCTGGCAGCAAGGCACCTATTATTCATAGGGTATCTTTGCCCCCACCTAAGACAGTAAGTGTCGAGACTTTAAATACTAAATGCTATATATGTCTGGAACTCTAAGCGAATATTTCACCAACACGGATGGTATATGTGTGTGATTTGCATTATAAAGGAAATCAACATTTCGAACCAGGATGAATTCCAGGTCAACTATGGATTCACATATCCCTCGGTCCGCGTTGTTTTGTATGAAACAGAGCAAAAAGAAAAGTCTGGAGAAGAGAAGCATGTCGAAGCTAAGGTCCACCTTGATCGCAACTACAAGCTAGATGCAGTTATTGTCAAGATAATGAAAGTTAACAAAACACTGCAGCATTCAGAACTCATCAACAAAGTTTTATCTGATGTCAAGTATCTTGTCACGGTATGTGCAATCTTTTAAATGGTCACTTGTATATTCCATTATTTAGCAGTCATGCAATTGACAACTAATATTGTTTTTAACCTTCTCCCTATTCAGGTTCCTGAAGTTAAAAAGAGACTAGAGTCGATCATTGACCGAGAATTCATTGAGAGAGATGAAAACGACCCAAACATTCTCAAATATGTTCCTTAAACAAACATCCATCATATCACATTTTCACTCATTCATTCTTCAATCTTTGCCCAGCCTTTCTTCAAACAACAACACAACTTTGATTTTAATAAATAAATAAAATATATATATATAGGCGATTATTTTTGAAGGGCTAAATGTATACCATACATGACAATGCATTTATCAATGATAATATAGGCTGGCCAATATGCATGATGAAGCTGGTCTACTAGTAAAAATTAGTAGCCATTCAAAAAGAATCACCTATACGACAGAGTAGTCTCCTCTAAAGGGGCACTTAGAATATTCCTCCAAATACTAGCAGGTCATCACCAAGATTCCAGCTAAAATGTATAGTCTATGGGGTAATTTGCAGAGATTGTGTAGGGGTATTCATCTGTTTCTTTTTGGTGGAGATCTTGCCATATGCTGTTGAGTATATTGTCAAGAGGTTAAAATGTAAAGCTAGTATAAAACAAATATAAACGTGCCATGATAAAAACTACAGTTATTGTTGCTGATGAGGAAGCTTTCTCTTCTTAAAGAGATCTAGTACTTGTTGGGGGATTTGTGGGGCCTTTGGCTCTGTTGTTTCTTTGGGAGGGCCCTCTGGCCTGTTATTGTCATCTTCCCTTTCTTTTCCTTTTCTTGATGGGCGTTTGGTGCTTGTATTTGGTTTGGTATCATCCAAATCGATTAGCAAGCCAGTGTCAGGCCCATTTTCTTGAGCTTTCTCTTCAACCTGATTTAGACGGTATTCAAGTTTATAGAACAACATCTCAGCGTCCCTGAGGGTATCTCGCAAGTCAATTGTTTCGGACAAATCATTAATATACTTGAGTGTCTCGTCAAAGCGACAAAGATGATCCATTATAATATCAGCATGTCTTTGGAGAATAGCAAGAGCAACAAAGAGTACAAACTGGTCGCTCAGATAATCAGTCCATAAAACTTCCCACAACCTCTGAATGTCTTCAAAAGTAAATTCTCGTTTGAACCAAATCAAGAGCCACCGAAAGCAGAAAAACATGTTGTCAGAATCGGTGGCTCTTGATTTGGTTCAAACGAGAATTTACTTTTGAAGACATTCAGA